>JAHWFP010064284.1:0-12251 GCA_023313725.1 Lithobius niger
GCTCAGGCAGTCTTACATACAAGTCCAAAATGCAACGTAAATAGGTTTGCACCTGTAATTAATTTTTAAAGGAAAAAATAGCAAAAAAATTACCTGAAAGGAAGCAATGAACTGCACCACACATGTCAGGACTTTCTGTAAGTATGGCCATTGTTGGGTTAGGCGACGGACTTGTTCGCAATTTACCTGTGAAAGCATTCAAAACGATCTAGTTAGTAGACAACTAATAGAGAGAAACGACCGATTCCATGCACAAGCATAGCATTCTGGACTTCTACCTAGATAATGGAAAATCTCAATTCGATGCATGGTAGTCATGTGGCAAGTGCAGGCAGAAGATCATCCTACACAGATTTCACACTAAATTAGACTTGTACCGAGTTTGCACTAACATTTCACACTACTAAATATGTCTTGATCTAGCACACGCCGGCTGCCTGCTTCCAAACCAGCTCAACCACAAAATTTGTTTAATTTAGCCTTAAATAGCAGTAATCTATCAGATTGGTACCGATACCAAGCCCATTATCTACAGAACAATCCACCATCTTTAATTTTATTAATTAAATACTTATAATACTAAGACTTTTATAAAGTCCTATTCGGTCATTAAAAATTAACCCTCGAGTCACTATTAGACAGCAGTACCTGAAATGTTTCTGCTCAGTGTACTTAGACTTACAGCTTAGTACACTACCAGGCAGAAGCCAGGTGCTCAGCTATTATATCCAGATACTCCTTACACATCAGCAGCCTAATAAGAGAGCCAATCAGCTCATTTCTCACAGCCTCTGCATCATGAAACCAGCGCCTCAAACAATAAAAACTGGATGCGGGTTTGTGTTTAAACAGAGGACCCCCAACAGAATAAAGACTGTTTTTTAATTTTATTTTTGACATCTCTGAGCTCCCGGGACCAGGACTTTCAACATCATTGACAAGCTAACTTGAATATACGTTAAGCACTATAGCAGGGACTTAGAATGTTTTGGAAAAAGCTTCACTTCTTAAGGACTAGTGTCCCAGCTAGAGTCCCAGCTAGTGTTCAGCAAGGACGCAGCAATCCTAGATTAACCCTACCCAATCACTTGAATTAAATCAACAGGTAATTAAGAGGGAGCCACATAATCCTAAATAACTCGATAAATTTTTTGAATTCCAGCAACTGTGTAGACTCCCTTCTTTGCATGCCAATTGTGTGATTCAAGTGTTGAGTTTTATTTCCTGCTATTCAATTGCAGGCTGGTAAGACTCAATTCGTACACAGCTAAATTCTCGGTAAATCCGCCCCAGGGATATACGAGAGATTTACACCAAGTTTCCTACCAGCCAAAGCAGAAAAGAGGATAATCCTTGCATGTTATTCTTAACCATCACAAAAACATTTTCCCATCGACTGCTCCCCCGTTTGTTGTAGAGTAAGGACTGCACCAATCAGCCCTCCTTCTAAACTGAGTAAACACAGCTGCTAAGATTTTTAAATGTAAAATCCGAAACCAGCTGACCTGAGCTGGCCCTCATTCAGCCTTGAACACCCACCCGGTGCGAGACAAAGTTAGTAGTTTAGAGATCAGTTCAAGATGTTGAATGTCAACTGACCTAGTAAAAACTCTGGTAATGTGTAGCACGTGCAATTCCTAATGAATCCTTAGCTCCTGAACCACCTTTATAATAATTAATATTGAAATAAATGACAGTAACTTTAGCTCAATACAAATTCAGGCTGAAATTCACTTGGTCGAGGATCATGAAAATAACGAACGTGGAAATAAACTGACGGGTTCAGAACCGAGGTGCCTACTCAACAATGAAAAAAACATTGGGTCATTCCATCCAAGCTGTGTGGTTCTTAAGTTTGCCCACTTTTCTGAACCAAATAGTTTCCGACTCAACACTCTTTGTGGCTCTCGGGAAAGCATTAAAACCTTGATTTCAACTGAAAGCCGTGTGGGCCTAATTATCTCAACAGGCTTTGGTGATTTATTGTAATGTGTTGACAATTGATTCTCGGCCCCTCTTGTTGAATTTACGCAGAGTAAATTTAACAAGATTACTTTGTAAAATTTCGCTGATCTGGACCTGGCTATAACATTTGGTTATACTTGCAAAAAGACTTTCATTCTTATTTGCAAGTATACCGTACAAAATTGTGTTTTATTACATTTTAATCGTTTGGTCATCATTCGCATTGAATTTAAGTTTGTCTAAGTGAATCAGAAACACAATTTGTTGCCAAAAATTAAAATTGCTGTTTCTTTTATACCTTTGCGAATTTTTGTTGCATCCAGACGGCACCATCTCCCTTTTGCCTCACACACTTGCAAATTAATTATCGTCTGTACCTTCGTTTGGTTTTTTAGTTTGGTAAAGTTGTAGACATTCCAGATTTTAAAACTTGGACGCTATAGGACATTTTTTAAGTGCATAGTTTTATTTGCATTACCAAAATGACGCTCACAACTTGATTCATGCTGTGTGTAAAACGGCTACAGGCGAAGAAATCGTGGAAACAAATTCAAGTAGTATTCTTAAAACCTAATTTTGGCCGAAATACCCGGAAAACCGAATTAAGTTTGGTTGGAACTGGTAGGGAAAAAAACAGCATTCTCTAACAGTCACATCATGTTTGTACTTACCATCATTAAACGTCCTTAGCAGATTTGCATCACTTGCTGTAGAGCCGTAGATTGGAGATCCCGAGATGAAACCTTCATTGTTGTTAATCTGCTCCCTGACGACTAAGCGATAAAAACACATTCAAAATAGTTTTAGTTAACCAAGCGTAGTGATCACGTACCAATTCTGGTAGAATAAAGCTAAAAAAAAAAAACCATCCAAAAAAAATGTGATGGGTTAATTACGAACAGATTCGAGGGAGATTAGAAATGGCAAATGCCTTAAAACTATGCCCTATGTTGCAATGGCCTTCACAAGGCATTGTTTATGGCCATAAAACAATGAGTATTCATGCACGTACATGATACCAATATTGATCGAAAATGCTCTTTGGGTGTCCTTCCAGTTTTTTAGACTTTGTTTCCTCAAAACTAAAGTTACAGGATGAGAAACTTCGTTAAAGTTGTATAGACTTGTTACCATAACGAACGCAAGGGCTGCAGTTATACCATATTCTTAGAACCATGAAACATTTTGCTCTTAAATTCGTGAGTGCTCCGAGTTAACTAATAATTATTACTTCGACATAATGGAGCGGGCTCCGCTTTCTTTGCTGTTTGGCTGTCAATCGGATCGGATAGTATTTGCCTTGTAATTTCTAAACGATAAGAGACAGCTGCTTGGGGTTTGGGCCATTGGAAAGGTGGTGAAAAAAACCGTGATAATGATGTATTGAAACGTCCAAATCGGTCGACGAAAAGTGAAAATATATTGAATTTGGTTTATTATCTCCTAACGCCGCCTGTTTATCATCAACAATCAGTCTTTTAACAATCTGATGCCTTGAACAATCACAAACGGCTTCGCGTCTCGTTGTTTTGATTTTGGCTCTTGCTATTGGTCATTTTGTCACCCTCAACCCCATGTCCGATACCGGGGTTTTTGTTTGATAAACCTTGTACGGAGTCCCGTGCTACTGCATGCAAAGTTTGGTTTGGATAGTCCTTGTGGTTTTCGCGTGATGCGCGGTCAAAGATTACATTGGCGTGTCTTCATAGCGGAGCTATGCTCTGCCTTCGGCATCTCCGCTCCAAAAATCATGAGGAGGTGGTGACCGACTTGTTTTTTGCGAACACAAAGCACAACCGGTTTAAGGAATAGTAAATCCCACAAGGGTGAAAGAACCCATCAATTTTGAGCCAATCAAAGTATTGGCATGTTTGACAGTTCTTAATAACCCTAGAAAGACCACAATCGGTCTAAAAGGCTTACAGCAATTCTCAGTCCAGTCACTAAGTCCCATACAGTTAGGGGCAGGATTCGAACCAGCATCTTCTTGGTTTAGAAGCCACCACTTTGACTATACAGCTGCTACGGCTCCTGTTGTGCGCTGGACTTTAAAATCAGCCCTGCTCCTTCAAGGGTTAAAAATCTTCATTTACTAGTGACGAATAATCCAGTTAACAGATATGATGAGACTAAAAAAGTTCACGCTAACCTCAACTGAACTTTGCTGTTACAAAAACATACAACTTCCTAAATAAAGTGGAGGCACAGAATTTTGGTTACAAGCTTCCTACCTGACTTTGAAGGACTCTGAAAGGCAGTTGACCTTGCAACTAACATACAATTTCGCCGAAACTGAGCGTAGAAAGGATCATTTGCTGTAAGTAGTATTGCCTTACAATCAGGATTATGAAGGTCATTTCCACAACATTGAAGTGGAGTTTCACCTGGGCCTAGGAAAGATTTAAAAACATTACAAAGATCTGCTTTTAGGAACCAAGGCAATGTTTTAAGAACTCTTACAAAATGTGAAATGCGGAACTGGATAACTACGAAGAGGGCATAAAACTTATACCGCTTAATTAGGAATAGTGTTGATAAACATTACGTGAAAAACCAGAAATTTAACATTTTGACTGTAGGGTCAACTTCTAACAAAGAAAATTTTTGAGTTTACGTGGCCGAGTTTGGGTCAAGTTCTTTGAATTTAACAAAGTGTGAAAGAAAAAGAACCAAATTCTATTTCTTACTACTGATTCTTGAATACGTTCAATTTTTCTGGTGATTAAGAATCAGTCAACTTTGATTAAGTCACCTAATTTTGAGAATTCACTGCATAGACATTTAGTATTTTTGTTTTGAATCTGGTTAGGCTTTAGACAAAAGCCTAACCAGATTCAAAACAAAAACAAGTTTTCATGGTCTTTTTTTTAAGCCTATTTGGCTCTTTATGGTCAACTATTCAAGAAAACTTCCTTGCATTTGGCAACAAGAGTTTAAATACTAAACCCCAAATAACAAAATTAAATTTCTTAACCTCAGTACAATAACATAACTGACCTATAATACCATTTCAAGACAGGGTCATAAAAAAAACCTTGCAAAGGGTTAAAACCTTGTAAATAGTATAGAAACTATTGCCACTACTATAATCAAATGCTGTAACTATAGTCCAATTACTCGGCATTATAACTTAACGTTCTAGTTATTCTGCAGTTTTAGTTCAGTTTGCCACTCTGGGTTATTCCAACGCCGACTCAGAACTAACTCTGGCTTAAAATGAAGTCCTAACTTTTTATTTTCATTCACCATCCAATTTCTTCCGAACGTATCCTTTTGAAGATCTGGTGGTCAGTATGAACCGGCGGTGGGTATAATCCACATACATACCAGTTTTCACGAACCTCATACGCATCGACTATTCCACCTACCTGCAACATCTACACGTCTGGTCGTGTCCAGGACAATTAAAAGTCCCCAGATGGGGAACATGGTCGTCAGATGAGAATTGAAGCGTTTTACATCCTTGGCAACAGCGATACTCACGACTCGGGCATTCGGGAGAGAAGTCTTGTCCTTCCCTACTCTTGGCAATGAAAGTCCTAATGATCAAAAGATTTTTATTGTATTACTGTACTGGCTAATTACACTACTGCTGAAGAACAATTTACGATGCACACCTCTGATTAATTACCAGCAAAAATATTAAATTACGTATTTGGCTGTCAGCTGTATAATTTAGGGCACTAGTACAAGTCGATAAAAAGGGAAAACAAATTTTCCCATTAGGCCAGCATTCACTTAGTTTGGAGGCAGGGACGCTGACCATTGGCCTATTGCTACTAGCTTTGCTCAGGATCACCCAGTCACTACGCTCATACTGCGTCTCTTGACTCACTGACCGAAGTGGCCTATCGCTTTAATTGAAAACACCAAACAGAGGGTTAAAGTGAGAGTAAAGAAAAGTGTATTAACCTTTGTTGCAGGAATTATTTTCTGGTACTTTTTTTTTTACTATTTCTGGCCGATCTTTGTATTCGAACAGCATTCATTTGGTTTGGAGGCAGGGATGGTGACCACTGGGCTGTTGCCGCTCGCTTTGCATGGGGTCCACGAGGACCTCTCACACTCGCACTGTGTCTATAGGGCTCAGTTTTTTGACCGAGAGTTAGTGTGTTACACCATCCAACAAAGGGTTAAAGTTGCGAAACATGATTAACGCAGAAAATGAGCTACTACTGCATAAACCAACAGCAGACTGCCCCTAATTATAGTAAAATATGAGTGCCCCAACTTGTCATCAGAGATTGATTACATTTGTATAGTTGTATATCGTTACTTAAAACTATAACACCGACAGTTCAAATTTTGAGAATTTTATATGAACGTAAAGTGTATATAAAATTCTCAAAATTTGAACTGTCGGAGGTTTGATGTAATACTACAAAGAACGAATATGAGTCAAAAAGGTAAAGTTTAAGTTAAATGAAGATCTTTTCAACCAAAACTGGTCGAGCTAGCTTCAATGGTTCCTTAGTTTTACGAGTTTAAGGCCTACCATGTTTTTTTCCCATATGGTGGTTAGATTTCCAAAATGATGCCGAAACCCTTCACCGTATTTCCCCTTCAGTACTATATCCCCAACATACCCGCAAGAGGAATCTTGGTTATTAATCAATGTCCGGGTTTGGGTTTTTTCCGGCTAATCCCACTGAGCTACTGTTAGCAAGTTTAACCATACATATACGAAGAAGAACGAGATTCATGAGTGTTGTCTGGAAACCCGATCACAGCAAGCCCTAACCCGAAGCACAAACGTGTGAATAGGGCCGTGAGGCATCGAGACCTGATACCTGGAAATTAATCAAAGTTTAATCGCCAATATTTAAGCCCCTCGCAGGAGTACATCATGGAAGGGAATTGAATGGGGTAAGTGTCGTGAGTAAAGTTGAATTTCATGTTAAAACTGAGGATGCGCACTTCGTGGCTGCTCACACGTTAGGAATTGTTACAGATTTAGTTCTTGCATATTTACCATCCGACGCGAAACATTTGAATTAAGTATATGGTACCCAACCTTTACCACAGATTTTAAACTTTACCGTAGATCCCTTACAGACTACAAAGCACTAACCTAACAAAAGATAGCTTACCGTCAGCATAGTCTGGTGGAAGAAATCTGCGATAAGGTTCGAAACTCTTTCCCCAGGTAGGATGATTGAGGTTGTTGCAACTTCCATCCGCTGACCGGAATCGCGTTGGCAAGCATGGAGACTGAGAAACCTAGAAGAATACAAAGTATTTAAACATACAGCAGGTCAAGCTTTGGGCATGAGCGTTCACGACAAATGCAAGGTCAATTAAAGTGAATTCGTTGACTTGCATACTATATCGACTAGTTTGACGCCAGTCCTGGCCTTTTTAGCAGAGAAGCACAACGAATTCTGCACTTTTCAATGCTCGAGAGGTTTCCATAAAAATGATGTCACTTGAATACTTTTTCCAATCCCCCTCCCTCCTGTCACGTGGCATCAGCCACCCCCCCCCCCTCCCAAGATATCGAACAATAACTTAGTTAAAATGGTTAATGGGGGGGGGGAGGTCTTAGACCGTCTAGGTCATAAAATTAGAAAATGTTGGGTTGAAATATTATGTTTAAGAAATTGGAACATAGCTACCAGCCGAATACGATCGAAATTGTCCCCTTGTGTGAAGTCATAAGCGATCTCACTGGATCTCTCCCCCAACAATAACGTCTCTTCCTTAAAATTGTTTGGCATTATGAAAGGCCCCTAGCTTAGTTGGCCCAGGAAAATGCAGGTTGTCCGAAACTCGCAGGACACTTTCCAGCAATACTTCTTCAGTGTTGAGAGTACGCAACTAATTACGAGTAGCTAGTGGCATAAAATGGAAACGCATCTACAGACGTTGAATCACTCTTGAACTATAATTTGACATTGGATCCAAGTTTGAGAATGGTAGTGTAGATGGCTCGTCTGAATTTTGAGCGTTACTGGAGATTTTTGAAAGGAAAACGAAGTTTAGTAAAGTGGAGTGGCAAACCGAAGGATTCCACCAGGGACACCTTCGATCATTGCTGAGTGCAGAGATTACGTCCAGTATACAGGGTGTTTAAAAAAAAACGCTACACGTCGATGTCGAATTTTTCTAAGTCCAACAACCTTTCCCCGTCGGTATAACCCTTATCCTTGACCTCAGTAAAGAAATCATGAAAGTTATTCCTGACATCAGGAAAGAAAGCTTTTATTTGCTTTTCAAATAAGAACGCAAAAGGTAAACAAAAGCATGTGACAAACCTGGTTGGTGGGGAGGAGGGGGTGGCAAAACAAACAATATGTGCATTTATTTTTTAATTTCAAATAGAAAGAAACAGAATTTATTGGGCCTTCAAATAAAATAACTAAAATAAATGAGTCGTGGACACTTCACCGAAATTTACTACACCGTCGGACAAATGACCGACACAAGGTGACCGAAAACAAATGTGCCAAAAAACAAAACACCGAATATATAGCCTAGTACGGACACATGACCGACGACCAAACACCCGGAACAACAAACGCTGACAGTGACATTAGATCGACAGACAATATACCGAAATTTTTAAAAATGAGTAACAATTATAACCGTTTTTAATAATGCAAGTTTTAGTTGTGTTTTTGGCTGCAATTTAGCACCAATTTCATTACCAAGAAAACTCAATTTTTACGTTTGATCCTTTGGTCGAATTGGAAAGAATTGACTCGTTTTTATGTGGTGGGAGTGAGGAAAAGTGTATAACACCAAAAAACAAGATGCAAACAACGTTAATGGATTTCTGGGTGGCGGAACAAGGCATTGAAAAGAATATGATGCTTTTATAGCTCAAACTACAATAAAAATAAATTTAAAAAATAGTAAAATAAAAAAAAGTAGCCTAATTATTTCGGGATTTACCAAGGACGAATAGGAAGGTAATTACATTTTTTTTTTGGACGGGGGTGGGGAGGAAGAAATAACAACAACAAAAAAACAATATACACACAAAAATACAATAATGACAGTATTTCTGGGTGGGAATAAGGCATTGAAAGGAACATGATGCTTTCCCAGCGCTCAAAAAATTACTGGTAAAGGAATTTCGGAATTTACCAAGCACGAATTGGAAGGAAATGCGTTGTGGGGGGGGGGGGAGGGGTGCTTGGGTGAAAGGAAATGTGTCTAACACCATAAAACAAGACACACACAAAAATAACGGTATTTCTGGGTGAGGGTACAAGGAAATTACTTTCTTTTTGGGGAGGAGGGAGATGAAATACAAACAAAAAACAACACTTCATTGAACTACCCGCTATACAAAATTTAAAAATAGTAACTTAAACGGCTCATGAACCAAAGAAAGCTAAATCACAGAAAAGCATTTCGGCCATCTGTCCATACGATCAAATGTCACTGTCGGTCAAAACACCCACGGTTATGTGCCTGTCGGTCAAGTGCCCGGAGGTCAAATGACCAACGATCATAAAAATGTCGGCCAAACATTTTCGGTCAAACAACGACGAACTGTCTGGAGTTCTCATGGGTTAAGGTAATCATATCAAAACCCAAAACTGGTAAAAGGGGCCATTGTCCTTTCGGTAGCAATGTTCAAGTTTTCATTTAACGTCCAAAGTATTATTCGGTGCTATTATTACTAGCTTGTGTCTAGATAATGGGTGTTACCAAATGGATGCATTTACAGTATTTGAATTTCAAATAACAATTTGCAAAAGGAATGTATCCACGCCTTAAACGAAGATGATCCCGATCGACACATTCAGTTCTGTAAGGAATGCCTAGATTTCGAATAATAAAAAAGCAAAAGAAAAAACGCATGTGGAACCTGGGGGGGGGGGGGGGTGAAGACTTTGCCATGGTCCCCGTCCCATTGCCGGGCCATATAGGCTAACCTCTAGAAGGCTGACGTTTGACATTTTGTTTCAAACCTATTATAACGTAAATTAAGTCCATCATTAAGGTTTAGAGACAAAGAAAGATGTTTCAGGAAATTGAATCACGAACGAAGGTGCTCGAACTATCCTCCTCCAGCAACGATACACTCACCACATCTGCTTTCCACACCTAAGCATATTCTCCTGCATAAGTCAGGAGTAAATGTCTCAAATGCAGCAGTAATGAGAACCTGCAGTGTTGCAATATCCTGGGCTGCAAAATCCCATACTATTCTCCACACACTAAAGTCCATAGTGTCAGATCGCACGAACGCGTGACCCATTCCATCGCATCTCTTCTACCAATCCTGCTGTTGGGAAATTGGTCATCAAGAAGGTCTCACACCTGTGTTGCATAGTGCGGTGATGCTACATCTTGTTGGAAAATAATATCTGCGGGACACTTTTCCCGTACAGCTGGCAGAATCCTGTCTTCTAGCAGCTGACGATATACTGCACCGTTGATGGTCCAATGACCCCCCCCCCCCACCCAGCCTATATACCTCCCCAAAAACATTGATGCCAGGTGACAGCGTGAATGCCGCCATAGTGACGTGTGGGTTGTCATCACTGTAAAATATGCAGTTGTGACGATTAACTCTGCCATTCAGATGAAACTTGGCTTCATCGGAGTATAATATCCGTTCCACTTTCTGTGGATCATCTGCAAGGAAATCTAGGAATTCCTCGCAGAACTGAATGCGTCGATCGGGATCATCTTCGTTTAAGGCGTGGATACGCCGTTTACGGTACACCTTCAAGCCTACGTCCTTAATCAGCCTATTAACTGAAGGCAGTGACACACCCGTTTGCCGTTTCAACTGACGCTGGGACGTCGTTGGTTCATCAAGCAACGCGTGGTGGATCTCGGCGGCATTTTCAATCATTCGTGCCGTTCGTTTAGGGCCACTGGCCCTTATGTTGATTTTCCACAGAACCTGTGGTTTCAAATTTCTTCACCAAATGTGCCACTGTAGACCGGCATGGAGGTAGCTGAAGATACGTAGCCTGCCACCTCACCAAAACGTCTGATATCGTATCGTTTTGGTAATACCATTTAATAATAATGATACGTTGGTGTAGGTTCATGCGTGGCATGTCGTTATGAAATACTAAAACAACGAGTGGTATCGAACGAAGTGAATACAAAAAGAACAAACTGTATCGAATGATAAGTATCATGTTGTATGCACCTAACTACTGTCACGTCCAAGTGTACGGACCAACCAGTACTACAGTATACTACACATCACATAATAGTGCATGCCCTGGGGGGAGGGGGATTGAGGCTTAATGGCGCGTCGACAACTTGGTCATTAGCGCCAACCTCAGTCACAGTGCAGCGGTCCGGGTTGCCACTGCACCACACATTACAGAGATGTTATTCAAACCCCTAATCTAAACCTTGTCATACATCTGTACCTCCTGCAAAAATTGAAAAACACCGGACAGGAGGACAGACTTATCACCCAATTGACGCGCAATGTCAGGCGGAAGATGAAAACGACGACGAACACCATCAAGATGGTGACAATCAACAAGGAAGTGCCGGATCGTAAGTGGCAGTCGAGCATGCCCTGGGAACATCAGGTCACATGACTCACAACTTTGCGTGCAACGGCAGCACAGCTGAAGGGCATAATGCAGCATTAACCAAGGTTACTAAATCGGTAATTAAACTCAGCCAATTACAGTAAGGACATTTCTGTAAACTGGGAACTCCTGTCGGATAACGTTACGAGGCCTTTTGTGCAGCAAGTGGTGTGGCGATTAGATGTGAATACTGGATAGCTGTTAATTCAGAATGTACATCGGGCGCAGGGCCGTAGCCAGAACCCCCGCAGCCCCCGCACGTGCGGGGGTTTTGCCTACTGGGCCGAAGAGCACGAAACGCGATGAGGCCTTTATAGTGGACTATAGCGTTGATTTTTGTTTACAAACTCGTGCTAAGTTCAGTTCCAGAGAACCATGTAGCGTAGAAAGGTTAAGGTTTCAAATGAAAGAGCATTCTTTCTAGTTCCTGTAGGCCTAAGCGACGTGAAAATGGCCTGTTTATGTATAACGCTTACAGTTTGGAAGCAGTTAATGATTACGTTTAAAATTTGTTTGCCAGCTAACAACAAAATTGTAAGCCCAACACGATAAAATGGTTACATTATTTCGAATCGTCAGCTTCAGGAACAGAGTTTAAATTGTTGAACACGTAGTCGCAAAATAAATTGTGCTGATTGTTATTTTAAAAAAAGTGGTAAACATATTAAACTAGTTATGTTAAAACAACAAGCTTAACGGTATTAAAAAAGAAATAGAATTTCAATGGCAACGAAGCGCCATCCTCTGCCTCACAGTCGTGAAGCA
>JAHWFP010064285.1:0-21705 GCA_023313725.1 Lithobius niger
TTTTTTAACGTTACTTCATATAAATGCCACCAAGCAGCAACCTACAACTGTAGTGCGTGCGCGGGCAAACATGTGGTAATGCATGCGTTGCAGGAGACTTTCACTCCAAGAGGCCACCGGCCTCGCCTCGGAGGGGCTCGTTTCATTGGATACTGGTTACTACCAACAAACAAGATCGTATATAGACTTTACAATCTAGACAACAATAAAGTTGTAGTCAGTAGGAACGTGCGTTTCCAAAAGCATATTCTAGGATCAACTAGACTACCTAACAATAAAGATAGAAGTTGTAAAGAATTAGATTCAATAGTTGTTGACTTGTCATACAATCCACCGGAGATTGAATCTAGGGTCGAACCACTTCAAGGAATTCAGCCAGAAGAATTTCCAGCAACACCAACAAACAGACTTACAGCAGCTCGAAACGGAAGGAGTCCAATTTAGTTGAGTCCGAATGCAAGCCCGACACAAAATCCAACAATTAATCGTCAAGTACAAAACGAGTTAATTCCCTAAAACGACTTAGCCGAGATTAACAGGGAGCAGAGCTCGAAGAAAAGGGATAGCATTCCCAGACATCAACAACCCCAACACTTCGTCAGGGGGGGATGAATTACGAGTCGCCACCTATGCCAAAGCTTATGAGGAAATTGTTGATGAAAATGATGACGATTACATACTAGCGTTTTTATGCAACTCCAGAAGAGCCCAGGACAGTCAAAGAAGCCTTGAGTAATCCTGATAAAGGCAATTGGAAGATTGCCATGAATGACGAATATGGTTCCCTGATTGCAAATGAAACTTGGGAGTTAGTAGACTTACCGCGAAGTGCTAAAGCCATTAGATCAAAGTAGGTGTTTAAAATCAAGAAAACTGCAACAGGAAAAGTTGAACGATATAAAGCTCTTTTAGTAGCAAAAGGGTACTCGCAAATTTATGGAGAAAGTTTTTTTTCGAAACTTGCACGCCGGTTGCCAGGTTACCAACAATAAGGTTGCTAATGACAGTAGCAGTGCAGAGGAAATATTACGTCGAACAATACGATGTTAAGACCGTATATCTGAACGGCTACTTGCCCGAGCGAGAAAGTGTTTATATGCTACAACCAGAGGGGTATGAAGTACCAGGCCAAGAACATAAAGTTTGCCACATCCTAAGAAGTCTGTATGGCTTGAAACAATCCGGTTTGAAATGGTACAACAGGTTTGCTGAAGAAATGAAGAAAAACGGACTAAAAAAGGTGCTTATCTGATGCGTGCGTTTACTAACTAAGAAGTGGAAAAGAAATATTAAGTTTAGTCGATTACGTAGCAGCCATCATCTCTGGCCCACAGATGAGGCTACTAGCTAAAAATATCTTGACAAAAAGTTTTGAGATAAGGCCCCTAGGACCGATAAATTTTATGCTTGGAATAAAATTTTCAAGAGCTCAAGACGGATCTATGAGACTTAACCGAACTGAATACGTGAAGAAAGTTCTAAATCGTTTTGGTGTGGAAGAATGCACACCTGTTTCCACACCAGTCATAGCACGAGGTCAATCAACACTACAGGTCACTGTGTAATGGTAATATATTTGCATAAGTTAATATTCATATAAATTATAATATAATTATAGAGGACTGCATATATTCAGGCAGATATTCAAACTTACTATAAATAATCAAACAGTGCATAAAAGCACAGTATTTATTTTAAGATACATATAAAGTTTCAAAACAGGATATAACCAGTCCAAACAAGCCAAAGCTCAAGGAGGAGTGTCATCGGACCAGGTGTAAGGTTAAGGTCAGCAGCAATGACTGTACAGGCTATTAACGACAGAGCACTTTAGCTAATTGTAGGGAAGGGTTAAAGTGAGTGACATATCGGAGCCAACAATCTGCAGGTTACCTTTGGTCCTAACAGGTGATTCTTTTCCACTATAATTATCGGGAGTAGAAGCAATTACTGGCGGCATGCCTGCCAAACGACAGGAAGGATGATTCTTAAGGAATAGGATCAGTTAACGTCCATTGTTGGGTTGCATCAGGTTTCTCCTCCTACCTGGCTCACGACGGGATAGGTGTTAAAGGGCTTAGCCGTGGGTGCGACGGTCGAGTGCCGACGGAAGCCACGTACAGCTAAGTACTTGTATCAGTTATGGTAATTGTAGAATAATTACGGGAATCATAATTGAGTAAGGATAAGCAATAGCTTATCATTGTTGACATGCAGTAATCGAGGTGTTATTGTTGTGATTGGATTTATGAATAGTAGTGCTGACTTCAATCTTGAATACCGTAAATGCATAAGCAATCTGTTAAAGACGCATCTAAATAAGTAAGAGCCATTTCAGATTAGATTGCTGTATGCCAGTAGCCGAATTAAACAACTAAGTAATCTATTTGGTGTCTATGAGTCTTTATTTTACATTGTATGCGTATATGCATTTAGTATAAGCCATTATGACATAATATGGGTTTCACACAGAAATAAACCTGTAACGACTGATTGCCCAGATAAAATTCCGTTAAGGGAACTTGTCGGTTCCTTATCTTACATAGCGAACGGAACTCGTCCAGATATCTCCTACGCTTTAACAGTTTAACTCAACATGCCTCCTCACCTACGTCAGACGATTGGATAGCAGGCAAGCGTATACTGAGGTATCTTCAAGGAACTAAAGAAGTAAGCCTAATACTACGACCCGATGACACAGGCTTAAAAATATTCACGGACGCAAGCCACGTCGACGATGTTGCCTCGAGATGCTCGACTACAGGAGTAATGGCAACATACGCAAATGTACCGTTTTTATGGAAGTCTAATCTTCAAAGAACTGTTTCCCTGTCGACAATGTAGAGTGACTGTAAAGCCATGTTCCAAGGAGTTCACGAATGGTTGTGGACCAGAGAACTTTTGATGAAATTGAAATTATTCTGCCACAATAAATTGAACCTGTGCCTTTATACACTGACTCACAAAGTGCAAAATCAGTTATGTTGAAAATTCACGTACCAAGCACATTGATATTATAGTATATCACCATATAAGGGAACGCGTAGAAGAAAAATGTGTTGAAATTCATTACGTGCCAACCAAGGACAATATTGCTGATTTATTGACGAAGTCACAACCAGGACTTCGCCACGATTTATTGTCTAATAAAATGCATGTTTTAAATTTCAGATGACTCCTTTGTCAGGAGGGAGATTGTCAGCGAGTTCACTTTTGAACGTCGTCAACTTAGTGTATTTACTAGTGTTGTTTTATTGTGCGACTTCAGGAGCCACTGATCTTGAATTTATACTTGCAATGTAGTAGGTTCCTGTAACGCATGGGCAGAAGTACTCCACATTTCTAGAGAGTTTCAGACCAGCTTTTATGACGTCACCACTAGCGACGATTTTCAGTATCCAAGCCAACAAGCTTATGAATCGTCACTTTTACTGACTGAACCCCATGCGTCGCGTCGACTTTTAAGAAAAGATTCATTTTGTAAATAATGTTGTAAATTGTTCAAACTGTTAAAAAATTATATTAACAATTTCGTTATGGTTTCACAACCAAGTCACGATTCACGTTTGTTAATTTGACCTCCAACAAATTCAATAAAAGCAGCCCCATTCAATCGCTTCATGTCCATAGAAAAATTAAGCATGGGGAAAGCCGGGGCAAAGTGAATATAGATTGTTTAAGGACCTTCTGTGGCAGAACTGTTAGATTAACTCAACTATGAAAACTGGTAATGATCTAGGAAACTTTTTGTTTTTCAGGAAAAAAATCTATCAATAACACTGTTACAGTAATAAATTTTAAAATCCAGTTTTGTAAAAAATAGCATTCATCCACTTTACCCCGGGAAGTGGTTGTATTAAATCTGTGTTTACAGCTGATAAAATAAATGAAAACCGTGCCACAAAAGTATTTATGAGCTAAATACGGAATGTAATGATTAATGTAGTGTAACGTTAATAATGTTTAACGTTAATGAACAGTGTTTAACGTTAGTGATTAGCATAACGTGGTCATCTCCAGTAATGCCATTATTAAATGGATGAGCAATAAGGTTTCTAGCTGCTAGGTTCTAGCTGGTTTCTTTTAATGCACGCCGTGTAAAGTGAAAAAAAACTTTATCCATATCATTAACGTACGACACAAGTTGGTCTTGTATTTCAGCAGCGAATGTTGGGCGAAATCGGTCTTGCAGATTTGCTTGTTATCACGTGACGATGCAGTGATCACGGAATTCCATAAGCTTTTGAGACAGCAATTATGCTGTGTTTTTACCCTCTTCAATAGCTACTTTCAAATCTATCTTCAGTCCATTATCTGTGAGATTTCTTTACATAATTATGCACCATTGTAAAACAAAACACAACCTGAATCCTGAATAGGTAAAAACCTCTTTCATTGCATGAGTCAACGGATGAACTGATTGTAAACATCTAACAATATGTATCCATTTGTCCCGTGCACGTGGTATCCACGTTGCCTCACTGTGTACCTTCTTCCTGTTGTAATTCATACTCAAACTAAATTACAGAACTGCGTTATTCTGCAAGAAAATTCTTCTTCAAAATGACGCCATAATTAACTTGTGGTGACACATAGTTTCGAAGATATCGCACGTTTCCTTCGCTAACGATTTTTTTTCAACCAGCATTGAAAGCTGAAAGACGCCCCCACACACTAATCCCTACAGTGTCAAAATATCAAACTAACATGACGTCACTAATATAGTAGTGCTGCTGCCAAAAAATAATCAACAGCGCTCTAGCAGCGGTTGTTTTATTGTAATGCCCATTATTCACTTTGCCCCAGGTATCCACTTTGCCGCGGCTTCCCATACATGCAGAAATATTGAAAATTATAAGTGACACAAAGTTTGTGTCAGAACTTGTTTATACGTGAAAGTTTGTTTAACAACTGAATAAGCCTAAGCAATTGCGAAAACAGTGGTGAGTATTTACTACTTAAAAAAATTGTAAATACTAGCCTATCACTGAGAACAGTAGCAAAATTGAAAGCAAGGCTGTGGTAAAAGTGGAGCATAGTGTAATTTGAATTTAAAAGAAAATTCGACAGAAAGCCTGCTGGCTTATGACGTCGAGTATTCCCTACTACCAATTTTTGTAGTCGTCGGGTGGTGTAAGAAAGAGTAACACAATATCAAGATGTTTTTTGAATGTGAGCACGGAAGGGGCTTTCACAACTTCTGCCTTTTAGCTTATTTCACAGGTTGTACACTCTGAAAGTAAATGACTCTTTTCGTAAAGATGTTCGGCAAAGTTGCTTCACAACCTTAGCTTCGTGGTTTCTAGTCCTAAGATCATCAGTGACAACGAGCTAAGATTTCGCAAGTGGGTTATTAGAGTTAATAGTCTTAAATGCAAAGATAAGGTCTCCGCGAGAACGTCGATAAGCCAGTGTGGGAAGTCTTGAGTCGTCTTACGTAAACATTCACTGTACGCGGATTGGATAAACCAATGACCCTCTTCATTGCACGTCCCTGGAGTCTTTCCACTTTGTCCTTGTCGCGGTTAAGTCTGATCCACCAAGCTTGGTTTGCATATTCGATGATGCTTCTAACAAGACTACAATACAGTTTCAGGAACATCTGTGGTTGAAGCCCGTCAAAGGTATATCGGACTGCTGCTACCACAGACTATGCCTTGACTACAACAGATTGGTCATGTGTAGAAAACGAAAGATCACCATCGAAAATGACGCCAAGGTCGTAGATAGTGTGAAGATGTTGGTAATCAGACCTAAGGATACAACACTTGTTTTCGTTAAGGTTCATGTTCATGTCCTCCACCCAGTTTGTAACATGATGAATTTTGTCTTCGAGGATAGCAGCGGTTTCAGGTGTGCTAAATGGTGCAAAAAGTTTAAGAGTCGTCCATAAAAATTCCGTGGTCAACTGAAATCTTGGAGGAAAGGGATTTGATAAACGTGACAAATAACAGTGGACCTAACACACGTCCCTGCGGAATCCCGCTACGTACAGGTAAAGGCTCTGACAGAACTCCCTCGACTGAGCACCGCTAGTGTCTACCTGACAATAAGTCACCGATTTAGGCAAGAAGTGTTCCCCGGATGCCTTCGTCAGCATGGCAATCTATTAGTTTGTTGTGAGGAATCGTATCGTATAACTTTGCGAGATCAAAAAAGACAGTTTCAACTTGGAGGCTCTCATCAATCCACTGTGTCACTTTGTCCAGGTAATGTATTAAATTGTGGGCTGTCGACCTCCCGGGGATTCCCCCGAATTGATTAGGATGAAGTTTATCGTTTTCAGCGAGGAAATTTAGTATTTGTTTGTGGATCATTTTTTTCGAGAGTTTTGCGTGGCATATGCTCGTAAGGCTAAATGCTGTCATGGTGACAAGGTCAAAATTTTCGCTAAAACTCAATACACATTTAAGAATAATAAAATGATAGAAACATTTTGTCACTAAACTTGTAATTTAGTCTTGAAGGGCTGCAGCAAAAAAACAAATAATCCATCATATTTAATTTTTTTGAATTGAAAGTCTTGACGTGAAAGTAATATTAAAAAAAATTCATAAAAAGGAGGCTAGCCTACTTTCCATATTCAGTGTTTTTTTACATTATTAAAAAAAAATGTGCGCTACCGCGCTTGCTACGGTTAACACTCTTCGTTTTATGTGTTGTTACATTTTTGAATAGTGGCACGGTACTCCTTGCGGCTAAAAACTCCACTAGCTTTAACATAGCAACTAAAAAAAATGTAGTCACACTTGATAACGATATAATTGTTGCTAATACTCATACATTTCAGATTAACACACGGTAGAAGACAGTGTCAGTAAAGTTTTTTTCTTAGGATTACAGCCAGACTATCCATCATACTAATTATTGAAAAAAAAAAAAGATTTACAAAATGGGGGATAGTCTAGTATCGTTATTCAATTCTTTTTTTAAATATTGCGCTACAGCGTTCGCTACAGCCCAAAAAAATGTCGAACGGTTCATATGAGAAATCAAATCTGCACACCGTGCTCTTTTTTGTTATTACAGCACTACATTGATCCTCAGTATCGTTTCCCTGGATGTTTCTTTACTGCATGTAGCGGCCTCCTTGCAAGCCCACACTTCGCCTGCGTGGTGCAGCCCTCCTCTACAAAAGCGAAAGCGCGCTTGCTTTCGCTATTCAGTTTCTTCCATAGGTTGCCTCGCGTCACCTCGCTTCCGAGTTTCCCTCCTTTCGTCCGGAGTTTAGATTCAATACAAGCCGAAGATGGCGCTGCTCCCGAAGCCGCCGCTTCTAATGCTGGTCTGTCTCGTGCTCCTGCTCGTGCTTTCGTCCTCGGCGATAGATGTTTTTCAGCCCTCGACCTCACTGCCGACACCGTTCCCGCCCCATGGGATCCAAACATTGAATAGTCCGAGTCGGAAGCTGGTCAACGGATTCCTGTCCATGAATCGCCTTCCTTTTCGGAAATCGAAAAGATTTCCAAGCTGCAAAGGAGTCCTATCGCCAAGCGAAAAGGAACTAACATCGGGCTGCTGCATCGCTTCAACCCCCGCCAAACTCAAATTTACCACTTGATCTCTCTTAAAATTCGTGACCCAGAGTGAAGCAAACTTGATTGTCAAGTCTTCCTTCTGGAAGCACACGATAAAACCCGATGCCTTCTCCATCTTGCAGGTCGTCTGTCCGAAGAGCACACACTCAAGATTAGGTAGCGTCAACCGCTAGTCACGAAAGCCGAAAGCGTTCATCTCAACTTTCACCCCGCTCAACCAAGAAGACCAAGCCTTCCGACAACCCGTCTCCACTCCGATGGCTCCGCTTGGGAATGCTCCCTTTCGTCCCAGAAGCGAATTCATTTCACCAACGAGTATGGCGAAGATCCAACAATTCCCCTAACTGCCTTACTTAAAACAGTAGAAGATACGGTTCCCGACTGCTTTTTGTACAAGCCATCACAGTCGGACGACGCCCCCGTCATAAACAGAGGATTGAAGACAGGCTTTGGTTTCGCTCTGTGAGATCGGGACTCCAAGCCACGCAACCTTCTCGGCCAGTCAACCACCTTTCTAACTTGCCTCCTCCGAAATGAAGGCTCTTTACTTGGGAAAGGAGAACCTTTAATACTCGACAAGGAACCACCAGCTCCATGATCAGGACGAGAAACAAGTTTCGTTCGCCCTTTCGGTGATGATGCAATAAATCCTCGCAATTTTGATACCTATACGGGATGCAAATTCCCATGCGCTGAGGTGAAGTTGGATTTCGGGACCAACCTCTCAATCCCGAAGAAAGCCGAAGTTCCGTCTTTCGTTCTTTTCGAAAACCATAAATGCTTACGCATGAGTCCGCGCCGCTTCACAGGCTGACGTATTAAACACAGCAGTCAACGCCCTCTGCGAGAAGCTTTCGCCCGATGCCAGCCCTGAGGAGATCCGAAACGTCTCATCCCTCATCTCATAACTCTTTCAGAAAGCCAGTTTTGCCACCTATCATTCGTTAAACTGGGCCACAAGAGCACTCTTCAACAACACCCTGCTCTCACGGGAAATAGCCCTGAAGATTGCAAACAACCTTAAAGACTCAACAAGGCACCAACTACAGAACCAACCCATCCACGAGTCTGAAACACTCTTTCGAGGATTAATCAAAACCCTTGCACCACACCTTGACATCTCCAGGAAGCCAAAACCGCAACGAAACCAGTCAATCAACTGTCCATTCCACACGAACAACCCTCCCACTAACAGACAACCGGCAGAAGACTGGAACAAGCCAAGAGCGCCCCGGCCGAAAACAGAAACAGCGAAAACTCCTTTCAGCAAGCCAAGCAGCCCCAGTGCTTTCATACTGACCAAGAATCACGCTCCCGTTCCGGCCAAAGAAACCAGCACAAACGCGCTTCCACCCCGGACCACCGTAGCCGTTACTCGTCACCAGGGGGCAGAAGCTCCTTTCAGAAAGGACAACTATGACGCCTTTCTAGTCGGCCAAGACTCCGGCATTTCCTACCGGCCTGGCGAAAATTAACCCTGAACACAGAAATCCTTTCTATCATAGAACATGGCTTTCATCCTCTCGCGCCCTCCCCACCATGGGAATTCACATCACCAGTATCAGAAACCCTTCCGTCCGAAATTGCACAACTCTTGATAAAAAAAGCCATCCAAGAATGCCACAACACGGGACCAGGATTTTACAACATGATCTTCACCCGACCGAAGAAAACAGGAGGCCTTCGGCTGATGTTCAACCTCAAACCACTCAGCAAGCTAATCGCCAACGACCATTTCAAGATGGAAACTTTGGAGTTAATCCGCCAATCATTCAAACAAAACGACTGGACAGTCTCAATCGATTTAGAGACGCATACCTACATGTACCCCTGCATCTGGCGACAAGTCATTATTTTCGTTTCATCTACGACCGAAAGGTTTACGAATTCTGCTCTCTTCCTTTCAGTTTGAACACAGCACCAAGAATTTTCAGCTTAGTTCTAAAACCAGTTCTAGCTGCACTACACCAGTAACAAATTCAGGCAAATGCATACCTCGACGACTGGGCACTCAACAACCAGGACCTCTTTCATCTGGAATACAACCGAGATCAGACTATTCACCTCCTAAACCAGCTGGGATTCAGAGTAAACCAAGCCAAATCCCGCCTGACTCCGGCACAATCTTTCACCTTCCTAGCCACATCGTTCAATCTACAAGTGGCAAGAATCTCTCCATCGTTAGAACGAATTCAAGACCTTCTACAACACATCTGACAATTCCGAAGGCAAACCTGCCTTTTACTTCAAGAATTAAACTCCCTCATAGTGAAGATGGACGCAATGGCGAACCTCATGCCCTACGGCCGCTAGATGGTCCGACCCTTTCACCTTCATCGAATCGACTGCTGGTCAGATTACCAAGATCAACCGGACCATAAAAGGCCCTTGGACGAAGACTTTCCCCACGAATGCCGCCTATGGTGGTCAGACGTCACAAATCTAGCAAAAATAGTACCTCTACGCGAACCACCACTGAATTGACTCCTCTTCACCGATGCATCCTACGAAGGCTGGGGAGCCCACATGGAATGGACAACGTGGAAGCCTCAGGCCGTTGGTCATCAAACAACGAGGACCATATTAACATTCTCGAATTACGGGCAATCCAACTAGCTTTACAACACTTCCAGCCTCAAGTAAGAGGTTATTCAAGTCCAAGCCGACAACACGACAGCCCTGGCTTACATCCGAAAGGAAGGAGGAACGAAGTCTCGTCAACTAAACAGAATAATTTCAGACATTTTCAACTTTTGCATCCAAAACATCACCACCCTACTGCCCTACACATCCCAGGCAGCTGAAATGTGATTGCAGACTCACTATTTCGCCGAAAGCCACCAACAGGCGAATGGAGCCTCAAGAAATACACCTGCGAATATCTCGTCAACATCTGGGGCACCCCGATGATAGACCTTTGCCACGAAGCACAATGCCTGACTTCCCCATTACATCAGTCCGACCCCGGACGAAAAGGCAACAACAGTCGATGCCCTAACATTCCCGTGGCAAAACCTATATGATTACCTGTTTCCACCATTCAAATTACTTCCGCATGCCCTTCAGAAAATCGAAGAAAGCCGAGGCCTCTTTCTCCTAATCGCATCTCTGTGGCCATCAGCAGCATGGTTCCCCAACCGCCTAAATCTGATAGTCGACACTCCAAGAAGTCTGCCTCTTCTACCAGATCTTCTGTCACAACAAAAAGGGTCCACGCTCCACCCAAACCTGCCGAACTTAAACCTTCACGGGTGGTTACCATCATCAAACTCCTCAAGACGGCTGGAATTTATCAAGAAATTCGAACCCGTACGACTATTATGCCCAATCCGAGCACTACGTTTCTACTTAACTCGAACTCAACACGAAGACGTATGGAAAGGAAAGAATCAACTTTTCCTCCATACAGACTCCCAATCTGGCGAAACCTCCGCAGCAATGGTATCACGCTGGATTAGAAAAACTATTGAAGCAGCTTACAACAAACACGACAGTACGAGTAGTAGCATGCGAGTAACACCACAAGAAGTAAGAGCAGTCTCCTCATCGTGTGCCCACCACAACGCCACTACGATCGAAGAGATCCTTGCAGCAGCATCATGGCTCAACTCAGCAACTTTCATCTCTCACTCTACCTGGGGGACATGTCAGGAGAAGAAAAGGGACTACGCCGGCTGGGACCAATCGTCACAGCCTGAACAGTGGTTATGGTCAAGCCCCCTTAAGCACTCAGAACGAAGCAGAAGCAAGCCATTCCATGAAGGAAGCAAGCCATTCCATGAAGGAAGCAAGCCAACCAGAGAAGGAAGCAAGACCCTTCACTAAAACCAACGGCCCTTTTCAGGGCCACCAAATACCACGAAAGAGACCAAAATTCCTGTTTCATCTCATTGTTCTGAATAAAGTGCGAAATTATTAAGTTTTTGGGGAAGCTTGCTTGCAACCCAGGGCGCCCGTCAAAGCGGTGCCCGCCACCTAACTTTGACGAGGTGTCTTGTTAATGCTAAAATTAACAGGTTAAGTATTATTTCCTTGGCAAAAGAAATCATTTTTGCCAGCCAGCCTGGGGGCCGGCAAAATGGACTTTTTTTTATTGGGGGGGGGGGGGGGTGTTAGTTGAGGCTGGGTCGGGTGTGGCAAGTTGAAAATGTTTAGTTGTCTCCATCGTCGTCTCTACCAAGGAGTTCCGGCTGCTGTGTTCTCAGTAGGCCAGATATCAGCGGCTGTTCACTGATGGGTCGAAGTCGGACGTTCGCGTGTGCTTGTGTGTGGAAGGGAGTAACTCTAACCCAGCAACGACGGTGCACCCAACACGAGAAAATTTGACACCTATCCTCAAAGTGAATTCTAGATTTCAACGTGAAGCTAGATTTTTGGACTGCTCTTCCGATACCAAAAAAGGCTGAAATTCCAACCCATGTTCTTTTCGACAACGACCGGTGCCTCTGTCACGGCCCACGTGCCGCCTCCCAAGCCGACATGCTGAATACTTCTGTAAGCACTCTGTACGAGAAACTTTTGTCAAACCCCACTCCTGAACAAATTAAACAACTGTACACTTTAATTTCCAAATTATTTCAGGAAGCTTGCTTTGCTTCATACGTTGAACTGGTTAGTTCGAGTACTCTTCAACAACGTTTTTCTGCTCCATGACATCGTCAGCTCAGCTCCCAATTTAAACTATTCCACCAAGGATTAGCTGCGGAACCTGCTGATCCAAGAGTCGGGCACCCTCTTTCACGGCTTAATACTGAGTGCGGCACGGCACCGCATGTTGACGTCTCATGAAAGCTAAAGCCAAACAAACCTCTTTCGAATCAAGGAAACGGCGACAACTGGTCGAGACCCCGTCAAATGCTCAACAATGACAATCGCCATAACGAAAACAACAATAACCGGTCCTTTCGTCAAAACCAACCACACTCTCGCCTATTGCCCAGTAGAAGAACCACTCCTGACCGGAGAATCCGCTACTCCCCCCTAGAGGGAAGAGTTCATTACGAAAGAACCAATGACACCATCCACCCATCCAGGCTTCCAGTGGGCGCTCGTTTACGCCATTTTCTTCCTGCTTGGAACGTCCTTAACAACCAGTCAGCACATTCTTTCGATAATCCAAGACGGCTTTCGTTCAACCTTCACAACCAAACTCTTGCCTGCTCAAACCACCCCGAGGGAATTTGTGCCACGCTGCTGCCCAAAATTATCACAAGAGAGTCAAGATCTTTTAACGAAAGATGCAATCCGCAATGTCGTCATCCAGGGCCAGGATTTTACAGCTCCATCTTCCTACGACCCAAGAAATCGGGAGGAGACCGATTAATTTTCAATCTGAAACCACTCAATCAATTCATGGCCAACGACCATTTCAAAACGGAAACACTGGAATCAATTCGTAATCGATAAAACGGGACGACTGGACCATCTCATAGACCTGGTAGATGCCTACTTCCATCTACCCCCTACACCCCTTGTGTCCCCCACCTATTCCAGTTCATGAACAACAAGGTCTACGAATTTCAATGCCTTCCATTCGGTCTGAATGCAGCACCCAGAATCTTCACCCTTGTTCTAAGACCAATTCTGGCAAAATTATCAACACTAAATAGAAGCTAGTGCCTACCTGGTCGAACAACCATTACCCACAACAACTAATCTCCAATCGAGATCAGACAATCGATGTTCTCACTAATCTAGGATTCCGCGTAAACCTACCGAAATCTAGTCTCATTCCAGCCCAAAGCTTCATTTTTCTAGGAGTACGAGTCAACCTAAAATCTGCAACAGTGATGCCGTCACCAGACAGGATGGAAGATTCCTCTCAACACGCTTGTCAATTTAGACATCAAACCTTCCACACCCTCAGAGAATTGAATTCTCTAATCGGCAAGATGGACTCCATGGCGAATCTTGTGATTTACGGAAGATGGATGACAAGACTTTACCACCACTACCACATCAACAAATGGGGAACCCAGTTAAATCAAGACCAAGCATCACCAACAGACCCCAATTTTTCAACCCTTCTTGGTAGTCAGACATCCCGACTTTCTCCCATTCGGTTCCACTCTCCGAACCCATGCCGGACCTCTTGTCTTACTGGCCGATGCCTCACTGGAAGGCTGGGGAGCGCACATATCGCACCACGAAATCTCGGGGATCTGGACTCAACAAGACCAAGACCACATCAACATTCTAGAATTGAGTGCAATTCTCATGGCCCTTCTTCGCTTCTAACATCATCCAAGTCCAAGCAGACAACACAACAGCAGTTGCCAAATCTGGAAGCTAGGAGGAATGAGGTCTTGGAAGATGCACGAAGTAACCTCTGTGATTTTCAACCTCTGCATAAAATTCACCACAACTGTCCTGCCACTCCACATCCCAGGCAACAGGAAGGTAATTGCAGACTCTCTTTCTCGCCGAAAACGACTAACAGGAAAATAGACCTTCAAGAGATCCATCTGCGAATATCTCTTCAACATTTGGGGCACCTTTTTATCTATTTGCCACGAGCCACAATGCCAGACTTCCCCCCTTTGCCAGTCCAGTCCCAGACCATCAAACCACAGCAGTGACGTTCCCTTGGAAATACCTCTATGCCTACCTGTTTCCCCCTTTCAAACTGCTTCGACAAACTGCTGTGGGACCTTCGAAACCTCGTAATCGACACTCCAAGAAACCTTCCTCAAACGCATGTTCTATTATCACAACAGAAGGGAACCAAGTTTACCAAAACACCAGCGCATTACAACTTCACGGATGGCTACCATTGTCAAAAAGACAGGAGTTTATAAAGAACAAGCAGTTCGCATCGCCAGTAAAGCCATCAGAAACTCAACAAACAAAATCTACGACAGTCACTGGTCAGAGATATGACGAAGCAAGCCAATGGACTACATCGTCGCAGCCAGATGTGTCGTCAACCACCCTTAAGCACTCAGATGTTGAAGCAAGTCCACCATCAAGACGGAAGAAGGCCCTCATCTCTAAAACAATGTTCCTCTTCAGGGCCACCACATTTTACGAAAGAGATCCAAATTCCTGCTAACCATTAAAATTTTTAATGAATTCAAAGTTTGTAAACCTTTTTTGGGGAAGGCCAGCTCGTAACCGTAAGTTTCTTGTTACTGGGAAAATACTACACGTTTGAATTTTTGCATTCATGCTCTGTTTGCCTTGAGATTCAAAGCTGCGCCGATCCGTTACAATCGCCCGTGCCCTGTATGTGTATACATCTCGCCCTCGACCTGGAAGATGATCTTAACGCTTCAAAAAGCAGCAGAATTACGCTCTGATTCAACTAAAGAACGCCGTGCTTGTCTCCACAAGGAAAAAATGTCTTCCACAACTCCAAAACCAAAGAAAAACACCCATAGGTTAAACCGCCAACTCCCCGCTTCTCACCTCTGAGCAATGCCTGCAAAACGGCATGCTCATCCCTCGAGGTTTTCTACCAGGCTCCACCATCACTTCATCATCAGAATATGAACCTCATCCAGACCCGTGCAGAATATGAACCTCATCCAGACCCGTGGAGCCCTCGATGCCCACCCTTTCTAAACTATGCAATCCATCACTTCTCCAATCATCACGTCTGTTGTCACAAAATTCACCGCTAAACGACCGCTCAACTTCCATGCAAATGATCAACCACGCTGACCTTCGAGAACCCAACAGTCTATTCAAGACCCTTCCGACCATGACCCATCATCAAGAGTGAACACTCCCATTAAATCGACCTCAATTGCAACATCCCATGTCAAGGTCGCTACCAACAGGAATTCATTAGACACCCCCCTCTCTCCACAGGCCTCGCCACTGTCCTCTCCTATCCCCGAAGAACCCCAAACCCCTCATCCGCAAATTTTTGGCCTTCGTGAGGGTGAAATCACTGACCACTATATTCATGTCTTCCTTTTCAGCAATGATAATTGGTTCAAAAGGTGGAGCCCAGTGGTATTATCGTTGGTGAAAAGGAAGACAAGTGTTCATGAATATAGTGGTATATCGATCTTATTGTCAAATCATGCAATCCTTGAGGCCCAATTCGCCAAACAACAATCAATTGCTGAAAATGCAAGCACAGCCTACTCCAGACTTTTGGAATCAACTGCGAAAAACAAACTTAATGAGTTGCTTCAAGCAAAACTTCCAAATGCAGAAACCGGTGTTACTTGGATAATCCACAAGGTCGACATCACACCAGCCTCAAAACCAGCTTATTTAGGTGAACTTCGATTTGAGCATCCTCTTAGAAAACAATCTGGACTATGTGACCCACGCATTCAAACGCCACTTTACGACCGACCAAACCGACGCCAGAACTCATTCCTCGAATAATCCCCTTCGGAACTCTTCCTCTCGACACGACACCCCCGTCAACCCGGAAGCCCAAGACTTACACCTAGCTGAGAGAACCATGGACAACCAATTCGTCCCGGCATGGTATGCCATGACAAATTCCTGCCCTTCTGAGCTCTTCTTCGGGTTCAATATCTGGCAATTCTACAACAACCATCTACCCCAACCAATTTTAGCCGGATCACAGCCTTGCTCCTCAACCGACATCCTCTAACATCCATGTGCTGATTGCAGGCTCCGAGCTAAGAATCACGCTTACGGTTTCCACCAACGTTCTCAACATCACTGATTTTTGTCCAGTAAACCCATTTACATTTTCCGTCCAGCCGAGAAAGCAACCATTCCAACGTTCATTCTCCATCGTAAGAACCGATCTCTAATTTTGGCCCTCACGACCCTGTGAAACGGAAAAAAAAACTCTTTCCGGACTCGTGGAACGCATTCTTTTTACTTGGAAATCAATCTCATTTCACCTGTAAATCCGAGTGATATCGATCAAAATTCACGAAATTCACAAGAATTGGACAAATTCACAAGTGCAACTAGGTCGTCTAAATCATTTGAAAATAACCTATGCTCTAATAACATAACGTCAAACTGCAAAGGCATCTATCATCAGCAGTAATTACCACTGATCCGAGATTTTAATGAGAAAGATGAAACCAGTCGAGCCTTCTCCTGCTCCATTCCGACGAAGTACCAAACCCGGAAATCCAAACAAGTTAAGAAAAAGCCAAGCTCCCGTCTAAACATCTATTTAAAGACGTCAACCATCACAATCAACAACAAGGTAAATACTTGTCAATTCTAAACGTTTTCGGGGTGTATGAAACTTCTTGCCCTTTTTGTAAAAAAAACAAAAACAAAGGGGAAGCCCAGCTAACACCCCAGGGAACTCATTCAGGACGGGCCCACCACCAATCCAGACGAGGTCTACTGTGAATGCAAAAATTCACAGGTATAGTGAATTTTCCCTTAGCAAAAGAAACAAAATTTCAGCCGGCCTTCATAAAGGCCGGCAAATTTACGTTTTTCTTTTTAAAGAACTGTGTTTTAGTAATGTGTCAAGGTTGCTGGTTAATCCAGACACATGCTAGTGTGGCACCGCGTAGTAGACGATCTGTCAAGTAGATGAGACTAATTGTGATTGAGAGAGCAATTCCAGCTTCATTGCATAATTAACATTAAGGACGGACAAGCCAAAGGCTCAACCAGAGTTAAATGCTGCCTGAGGACGTTTGCTTTTGGCCGTGTCAGTATGGCTCAGCGGTAAGACCCCGGCCTTTGGTTTCATAGGTCCTCTGTTCCCAGGGATGTCGGGAAGGCTAAAGTTTGGAGGAGTGTCAACCAGAAATTTGCCGACTTATTAATCATATGCAGTCAAAAGCTATTCAGGGACGTAAATAAATATTTTTTTTACATCCCACGGGTTAAAACGGTCACAATACTATGTATTGTAAGACTGACTGGTTGGCGTTGATATGTTTGGCAACCGGAAAAAAAAGTTGCATTGCTGTAATGTGAATGACAGTCAACATCAAGGACCACGATATGTAAGCTTCAGCATGAACTTCCAAGTTTAACATCAAACTTTGAAAACCTATAGTTCCCCCATAATTGACATAGACTAAGGAAATTAGGTATTTGGGGTCGTGTTATAATTATCCCCCCCCCCCCCCCCAATTACAATTTTTAATGATACCAATCAACCCGTTTGGCCTCTACGGGCCTGATGCCTCCAGGCCCTCATCTGGAAATCGAAGCAATGAACCGATTTTTCTAATTTTATAGCTTAAAACATGGGTATGAACAAGGCCTTATGAACGCTATTTTAATTACTACAATATTATTATTGTTGTTGTTCTTGTTGGGGAAATTTTACTCTCACTTATAGATCGAACCAATGAACCGATTTAACCAATGAACCGATTTTAAAGTTTTATACCTTAAAACGTAGGTATGCACAATGCCTAGGATATTTTGAACGCTATTTTAATGAGACATATTGTTGTTGTTGTTTGGGAAATTATGCTCTCACCTAGACATCGAACCAGTTATCCGATCTTCAAATTTTATACGGCCAAAAGGAACATTAAATGCTGCCTATGGACGTTTCCTTTTGGCCGTGTCAGTATGACTGAGCGGTAGGACCTCGGCCTTTTGTTTCAAAGGTCGCGGGTAGTCTCATTGTAGTCTCAAAATGACGTTGAAAATGCCCTGGCCCTTGTTAATACCTACATTTTAAACTATAAAATTTGAAGATCGCTTAACTGGTTCGGTATCGAGGTGAGAGCACAATTTCTCAAATAAGAAGAACAAGAACAACAACAAGAATAATATACTCTTATTAAAATAGCATTCAAAATGCCCTAGGCCTTGTGCATACCTACGTAGGAAGCATTTAACGCTTCCTTTTGGCCGTGTCAGTATGGCTGAGCGGTAGGACCTGGCGGCCTTTGGTTTCAAAGTTTGTGGCTTTGATTCTCCGCTCAGGCAGTTTAAGATATAAGTCTAAAAGGCAACGCATATTTAACTTTTGTTGAGCCTTTGGCTTTCCGTGTTTAAACCTTTTCCGATTGTGACGTTTGTAGCCGAGTGCTGGTTAGGTCTTTTCTTTTTCTCCATTCGCTGCAAGTTCAAAAAGGGTTTTAGGGAACCTCGATTTCTTTCACAGGCACCCTTTGTCCACCATGATATCTCTGAGCATGTTTCGATAGTTGTTGTCGAAATGGCTTTTACACATGATGCAATCCATCTTTATTCTTTTTCGAGGAAGTTTTACAACTCCGGCTGATGTCAAATTCATCTTAACTTACCGAACCAACTCTTCACCTTTATTTGTTGCACGTCAAAGGGACATAAGCCTTACTTTTACTGCGAGGCATTTATTTGACGTCATCACGAACAAATGATTAGTCTGGAACAACTCTTAATGCTTGCTCTCTCTTATAATAACGTAGCTTTCGCAGTCGTAGTTCTTTACGTCAAAACGATTTCACAGAATATTACAATTTTTTACTATCATTTTAACAAGGTGGCACGATTAAATAATTTCCATCTAGCAAAAATAAAATTATGTAATGTTGCCGACCGATCAAAATTATGTAATTTTGGCAACTGATTTGCCGACTGGCCAAACATTGGGTGGGAGGTGGGTGACACCCCCTGCACCCCCCCCCCCCCTCCTCCCCCATAAAAAAAACTTCCGTGTTGTTCCATTCCCCGCTCAGGCAGTCTGACATATAAGTTTAAAAGGCAACGTTAATAGGTTTGCATCCGTATCTATTAACAGTAAGCTTAGGAGGACTTTTAAACTGAGGGGAGCGATGCACTGATTAAGTGAGTGAAGCGAACGGAAATAAACGTTTGTTAGCCAATCTGCTCAAAAATGGGATTGAACTAACTTAAGCAGGTGAAGCATGGATACACAATAAATCCAACTGTGTCAACTGCTAACTGGGCAATAGCACATGTGAAAATTATGAATGAGAAAATTTATAGACATAAAGTTTGTCCAGAAAAAAAAGTAGAGGTGACGACTAAAGACCGTGTGACCTTTGTACATTCGTAGTCCTATGAAAGTTGAGATATCCACCCAAAGCCAAAATTGGTATAAGAGAAGTCGCCAAGTTTCCATAAAAGGGTCGGCCTTTGAAAGTAGTGATATCGTTCAACCAGGGAAAGGCTGTCTAGGTTAATCCTCTTAGCCAAGTTAATCCCACCGAATAATACTTTGAACAATAAATGAAAACTTGAAGATTGCTACCGCAAGTAACAATGTTCTAGTTTTCATTTAACTTTCGTACTATTAATCGGTGTGATTAACTTGGCTAATAGGATTAATCTTGTTGAACTTTCTTGGTTGAATGATATCACTACTTTCAAAGGCCAACCCTTTTTGGAAACTTCGCGGCTTCTCTTCTACCAGTTTTGGGTGATGGTTACGTTATGTTTAGGGTTTTAGGATTATAAGGATATTTGCGGCTGACTTGAAAGAAAATCCTTGACCCACTCTGTTTCCAGATGTACCCCCCCCCCCCAACATTTCAGTCCTGACCGTCGCCGATGCTGGGGGCCCCCCACATAAAATGTAAGGCTCCCAGTCCTACTACTTTTCCTGTTCTTTTTTTTTTATATATAGGATTCCTATAAAGCTCCTATAAATCGACAAATTCTCCTATATTTTCTGTTCTGATTTGAAATATTGCCCTGTTTGTGGTGTTTCCTTGCTACGCTAGTTATTTGGATCCAAAAATAACCTGAACATCGAATTTCCCCCTCTATGGTGGTGCGGCATGTACGAAAACGAACTTGAATTAGGCAAGGGGCCAAACTTAGCCAAATAAAGCATGTGCCGACCGTGCGTTGAGAAGTGTTTTTCTTTTCTTTTCTTATTGTATTGTAGGGCTACCAAAAATATTGTTATACTATAATATAAAAGGATACTCCCACTGCATCCAGGCTAATAATTCGTATAGGTCTATACGTCCTGTAAATGTTGTTTGCTTTTCTTATAAAGCTCCGATTTTTAAATAAAAAAATTCATATTTCCTAATTTTTTTTTTTATCTGGGAGCCCTGAAAAAGCAACACTCATATTTCTTAACGTCATATTGCTAAAGTGCAATTATTGTTAAAAAGACCCATAAATAACCCCAAAAATTATCCCTTTTTTTATATAACCAGACTACATAAAGAAATAAATGCAATCCTATTTCCTGGTGAAAGGACAAATTCTCAATACACTATATCTAGATGTTATCTTGTAGCTTACGTCATTTGGGCAACATGACGCATCAGGAAAATATTTCCATTGTGTTCCTTGAGGGAAGGAAATGCATTTTAATTTGTTGCTAGGAGAAAAATCGGGGCTTTGATTGGTTACCATGGCTGAAAGTGAAATATCACGTGACGGTGACGCATTTCTCTACTACGCCTGCGCGCGCCTTTTAACGTTGTCCGGGCATGTCGTGATGGTAGCTGGGTGTAAGAAGACGACGTGGGTGTTTGAGGTAAGATTTAAATGAGCTATAACTTAATCTGAATTTTCCGTAATAGTGTTCAAGTGCAATGTTTTAATTGGCTTGGACAGGTAGATGATTGAAACTTAATTCATTATGATAAGGTTTTGGAACACTTGACGTTTTTATTGCGACCACGGGTCCGGCCATGTTGATTCGCGGTTAAAAATTTGCTTTGTTTTGGACGATCGTTTACTTGTCTTGATGTGATTTTTGCCTTGAAATGTGAATAGAGAGTGCATTGCCGCCAAAGTTGTTTTACCATATGATTAGATAATTAAGAGCCTCTCTGCTCCCCGTTAAATCCGCCCCTGATTCTGTTTGCCGGGATCCACACTCGCAGAACACCGGGTCCCAAGATAGGCGTAAAACAGTTACGGATCAACCGGGACTAGAGTCATGCTGCAAAATTGTTAATTAGGTTTATCTGGCATGCTGTTGTCGGAAATGGAAGGCTGTGAACATTATTGGGCAGTATTATTTAAGGCAGTGGCTCCGTCCACGTCCACCGTGGCTCTTTTCCTTTCACGTCTCGCGGCTGATTGGTCGCGAGGTTTGTGGGCGGAGCTTACACGCGCGACCAGTCTATAATCTTTTCCCGCCAAACAACCTCCGTTCCAGCTTATAAAAATCAGCAAGAAACTAGACGTGAATTGTCCGATTCCTGTCCAAAACAATTGTAAACACAGACATGACTAGTATTTTCATGTGTGAATTGAATTTGAAAGAGTCTGGAAGTGATAGTCTGCATTCCTGTACAAGTGACAAACATTGTCACACTAA
>JAHWFP010064288.1:0-18459 GCA_023313725.1 Lithobius niger
TAAAGAAGAAAAAATAGTCTAAACGTCAACTAAAGATTCGAAAAATTTAGTTTCTAATGCTGTGGTTGGCTCCAAGCCAACTGCACAATAGATCGAATCCCACGACTGACCAATCAGTGCTTAAGATGAATAACAGTGTAAAAGTCATGCAAAGATGTTTAAAACTTAATTTCCAAAGGTATGGTTGGCTCTAAGCCTAAGAAGAAAAAATGGCATTTACAAGTCAACTAAAGATTTGACAAATTAGTTTCTGAAGCTTTCTTGGCTAATGGTAAACATCTATCTCATCAATCATCTTTGCAAATTGTGTAATTTACATATCTGTAAAAGTACTAGGAGCAGCACAATAGTTTTAAACTCTGGGACTGACTGGCTGCTCATCTGTGAAAGTCATTAAAGTGTTATATTCATGCGTATTAGTCAATGACAACAAAATAAGGATGAATTATTTTTCCATCAATACTTCTGATTAAGTCGTAAATGTGCAAGTGAAAATGTAGGATGGAATTTTACCAAAGTCGTTGAAAATTCAAATCAAGGGCATTTTTTATGAACATGGCTATTACAACACTAAAGCCATCACGACAACAACAATTAAATCTATTCTTTGATCAAGATGAAACATAATATTATCTAGGTATTATCTCGATATTATCTCACCTCATCTCCTCTCGTTTCGTGGTGATGCGAATTTATTGCACAAAAAGATATTGTAGTAATACAATTCTTGTCAGTCAGTCGGGACAATATGTGGTAATATCTCAGTAATATCTTATTACCGCCTCCTCCCTTCTCTTTTGGCCTCGATTCACCAAATTCATATAAATAATGCACCGCATCATCACCTGACTCTACTGCACAAAGATACAGTTGATTTTATTTATCCCATATCATTTCTATATGCCCGTCTCTTTTTTTTAAATTTTTTTCTTGTGCAGCAAAGTAGCCATTAGTATGCTTCCATCTGGTTCTACTTCACAGAGATACCTTGTAATAAAATTCTACATATTTGGTGGAGACGAGAAGGGTTATTATCACAACACCATCTCAATCATCTCGATACAAATCAGATCCAGCCAATTTAGCCACAGCCAATAGTATTGTGTGCGAGGCGTATCTTGAGTCCTGGAAGTATTTTATGAGTGGCAGCGTCTTCCTGGAGGGAGCGGCTTTAATCGACGGCCGCCATTGTTTTTGTAATTATTTTGGATATCAACAAGGCACTCTGCTACCAAAAACGTACAATCTATTATCTGTGTTCGTTCTGCAGCGAACCCAAGATACGCCGCGCACACTTTACACCATCGTCTTGCTTTGCTGCGCAGAGAGACATCGTAATAAGGCTCTAGGTATTTAGTTGGGACAAGATTTGGTAATGATTTGGTAATGTCACCTCTTTTCATTTCGTCTCGATTCGAATCAGTTTGTGGCTGAATGAAGCGCTCATATTCCGTGACATCAACCTGGATTTATGTTGCAATCCCACCTCGAAATAAACTTGAAGGCTTTAGTCGCGGCAATTTTAATTCCCACTTACTGTTACTTCAATACCTCCTTATCTCATCTATTCTCATTTTATTTCCATAAGAAATGTTGGTTAGAAATAATGTTGTGACAAAGGGGAAATGAATAATTCTCATTTTATCAGTTTCATCAAGAATTTATAGGGTTGGGGGAGGAGAATTTGTGACTGAAAACCCCTACTGAAACGTCTTAGATTCATTTCTATTATATTCCGTCTAAGTTGATAGAGGGCACCATGAGTTTTATGTGGGAATTTCTAGTCAGTTTTCGGCCTAGAATTAAACTAAACTCAACGAAACTAGCTTGTATTTAATTATTATTTAGTTCAGCTTAGTTGTAATTTAGTTTACTTTAGATTTGGGCCAACAAATGAGTAAAAATCACCAGATGGAACGCGGGGCGCCCTATGAAAATTCGAATGGAACTAATTGGAATGAATGTAACACGTTTCAAGAGGGCCTTTGTAGAATTACAAATTCTCCTCCCCAACCCTATAAATTCTTGGTTTCATGAATGACAAACCAGACTTGTCGAACTTTGTCCTAACACGGCGATTTGTATAGATATAAAATGCTAATTATTCGTTTCCTTTTTTACTGAAAATTGTTTACCTTTGTTTGTTTACTTTTACTGCATTTGAGACGTAAACTATATAATTTGGGTCTGATATGCCTGTCATAATTCGTTTTTCCTTTATACATGATACTGACTAGAGATTTTGATACGTATAAAAATTCATTTACTACTTTTACACATTATTTTTTTGTAAATCAAGACTGCTCTTTTTCAGTGTTCTTCCATATAACATAGCAACACATTAAACAAGACTCGAGATCTTCACATGTAACCTCGAGACCAGGGGGGGGGGGGTCTCCAATTTCTCTGAGAAATCTTTTATGCCGTCAACTCTCTTACCTTGCATAACATTGTTTGTAAATCAAAACCATTGAGAATTTGATAGCAAGCTTGAGACCGTCAGGGTCTCGAATTCCTGTAAACATTCATGTATGTTTTGACTCAATGCAGTTTGTAAAGCAACATAAAAGAGTTTTTGATTCATAACCATAAACCATATCTTGGGTTTGAAATTCCACAAAACTTCATTTACCCTCTTAGTATAGTACTTTTTTAATTCAGTACTGTAGAGATTTTGATAACTGCAAGGTCGTCTACACATTTACACATTTACACACACTCGTTTACACATTTTTCCTGCTTAAGGTAGTTAAGGTTTTGCTACATAACCTCTACATCACATCTGGGTCTATTTTTTGTATAATACTATATTGAATATTTATAGGAATTTAAACCTAGATGATTTCGAGATGCATATTAAAATTTCTACTATTTTGAATATAAACAATTTAGAATTGTAGAAATTTTGATACGAACCTCGAAATCATCTGGGTTTCGAATTCCTATAAAAATTCAGTTAAGTTATGCAATATATTTTTTTACAAAGCAAGATTATCTAGATTTTGATACATTAATGAGTGCAAAATTATGTTTAACCCCACGTAATATGTTAGCTACTGTTTATAAACCAAAACCATAGAGAGTTTGATACGTTCCCGCAAGTTTGCCTGGGTCTCATATGTTGACAAAGCTTAATTATGCGCTATTGTTCATAATCACAACTGGTGGGAGACTGATGTGTAACCTAGATTTTGTCCATGTTCCGAACTCCCACAAAATATCATATACTTTTTCAACATAATATTTTTTTCTTAAATTGTGACGTCGAGATTTGAAACGTAACTTCGAAATCACCTGGGTACCGAATTCCTGAGAAATTCTAAGATGAACGAGAGTTTTCCTTCATCACCACTTGGCTAAAATGCTAGAGGGAAAAAATATTTATAAAAAAAAAACAATATTTATAACGAAAGAATGATTTTATTTTAGTGTATATAAATGTACAATAGTTTTAGCTCAAAATGCAGAAGTAATAATTACAATATGTAACAGGTTAAAAGGAAAACTGTAGAGACTCAACTTCTACCATTGCTTTAAAGAATGGAATGTATAATCTATCAAATACCAGCTTGTAGTTCGTGAACATACAATATAACAGCAGGCACCAAATACTACAGCACAGTATCAACAATTCTGTATCAGTGTAACTATTAATGACCTGATCATGGCAGCCGCAGACGTATGAAATGGTTTCGTTATGACTACAGATTAATCTGTAATTATTGTAGTAATGATTCTTTCTTCGTTTGTGACCTGTAGCAATACAATACGCGACCAGCACGTAAGTTATTACAATTACGGAACGGTCCATTTCCAAAATATTCAAACGAAAGATAACGTAATCAGTGTCCGGTTAGATAAAGGTAATAATTTTGATTGAGAGTAATTAGAAAATAGTGGCACAAGGTGTGATTTGTTGGTTACCGTATAATGGTGCTTATGGGTACTAAGCTGGATTCAAAATTGGTCATTTTAATCATTAATTTAGAAACAAACTTGATGAATTCGAATAATTTATATACAGAATTATGGAGCCGGATCGTAAGTTAAAAAAAAAACTGTATTTTCTTAATTCATTTAGACCAGGATATGTAACTTCAATTTTCCAGTTACCACAAAAATAAAAAATCCGACTGTTTTATGAATGGTCAGACCATTACTACTTACACCGACAGCCATTCCATGTACGCAGAAAGAATTGATATTAGAAAACGTGTTCAACAAGCACAATTCTTTGTCTAGAAAAGTGAAATTTCAATGGATAGTGGGTGTCGTTTTAAAGACCAACAATTTAAACATGTGTTTTTTTTTAAGTTGAAAGAAAAGCATTCGCTAGATGGAGCTGGTGTGAATCTGACCCTGTCGCTATAATATTAATCCTTATATATAGCCTTGTGAACGATTAATCCGTGCAGTTTACCTGTTACGCACTACCGACTTTTGGGCACTTAGTACGTATCAATCAGTAAGTAAGTATATACTAGTTGATTGTTGACTTATTGCAAGAGATCAAATGTCTTTGATCAAGTGTCTTTGATCAAATGTCTTTGATCAAGTATTGAAAAAGAGCTAAGGTCATCGCCATGCAACTCCATCTATCTTGTTTATACGTTTAAGTCACAGACTGACTTTGATAGCAAATACATAATTATGGCGGTTTGGTGTGCGGAGACATTTCATAGAAATTTGAATTATAGAGTATAATATAATAATTTCTTATTGCTGCTGCTGTACACTTCCATATTTATTTAATAAGATATCATTTACATATTCCGTAAAGCCTTAATTGTCAAGGCAAAAAGCACGATTTAAATTGCGATTTAAATTCTAAGAAGTGCATTAAGGATAAAAATAGAGCTCTATACTTTGAAGCCTTTTTTCTAATTTGTAATAGTTGTGTTTACATTTTTTTATAACCTACCTATTAGTCACACGTCACTGTTTGCCTTCATTTATTGTTCATCAATCATTCCCATTTTGATGTCCTTTTAATGTTTTTACGAAAAGATTTCTACATGAGTTGCATTGATGGAGTAGCTAAAACAATGGTGTGGTTGGCAGGGAAATGCATAAGAATTATCTAAAATGTGGGGGGAGAGAGGCAATGCGAGAAGCACATGACTTAGATATGCACAACCCTTTGTTCACAGCATTTGGCATCCATCTTTAGCGGCGTGTTGACAATTAGTAAAAACGAAGGCCGCCATGATGAATTTATTTACTTTGAACAAAGTAAAAACTTTTTTTGTTATTAATATTCTATGTACACTTATAATCACTACGTTAATATGACAGTCATGCGCTTCGTTCTTAATTTACTTTTTTTTTTTAACAATTTGAATTTTTAGTACGAGCCGTGTTCGGATTCTGAACAGAAATGTATTTTTTTATTTTTTTTCCCACTGGTTTCTGATGTAAACAAAAAAATCACTAGCCTCGCTTGTAATAATATATGTTAATGCTGGAATATTATTTAGGTTAATTTTATTTACGCCTAAAGTAAAGTGATGAGGGCGTTTTAGGCAGAAAGTAATTATGTAAATTTAATTGTGCTGCTTTTTTTATGCCAAAAGTACATGGTTATTGTTTAACAGCATCATTTGTAACATAATACACGTTAATTTTGGGAAACTGACCAGGGTAAAATTTATTTATCCACAAAGTAGAGTGACGAGTTCTTTTGAGGCAGAATAAAATGTAACTTCTGATTATGTTAATCTTTAAGCCTAAAGTATATGGTTATTGTTTAATAGCATCATTTGTTACACAATATATGTTAATTTCGGAAAACTGTCCGGAGTAAATTTTATTAGCCCTAAAGTAAAGTGACGAAGGTTTTTGAGGCAGAAAGTAACTTAACTTCTGTTTACGTTGTTATTCCTTAAGCCAAAAAGTACAGTATATGTTAATTTTGAAAAACCGTCCAGGGTAAATTTTATTTAAACCTACATTAAACACGACGAGTGCCTTTTAGATATAAATTTTGTCAATTCTGAATACGTTTAATTTTTTCACTAACAAAAAGCAGACGTTTATTTTTGTCCTTGTCTATAATCTTTATGGAAAAAAATGGTACAGTAGCATTTCAAGAAAGTTTACATTATTTAATATCACTCAATTAAAACGCACATTTACCTACAGTATTTTAAGTTAGGGTATCGGTGTTAACATACAGAAACAAATGTTAGGGTATCGGCCACATTGCTGATGCCAGTTCAAATAACGTTTAAAGTGAGAAATATATTTAATGTGCCAATGGTAACTGCTAAAACAGGATGAAAAGCTAGGGCTCAAGAAGGGTAACAGTTACTTTTTAAAATGGTAACTGCAACATTCAGCAAAACGACAGCGGGTTTTTGCATTTCTAGATATTGTAATGAGTTGCTTTTAACCCTTGTCGTAAATTTCATCGAAAGTAATAAATTCCACCCAGTGGCATCTCGGATTAACGCGTTTATAACGAAGAAGTTTCCCCAGACGAATATCGTAAAACTGTCCGAATCTGAACACGGTCAGAGCAAGTGAACCAATCAGCGTTAGACCAAAACGCAAAGCTGCAACTTAATTAATGAAGCCAAATTGAAACATTATTTATTATGGAAAATGTGATATTTTTAAGTGTCTTTAATTAAGAAATAATTTTGCGTTCCAAAGCCAAACTGATTCGCTATTTAACCGATCAACTTATGTGGAAGACAGTTTAGAACTTGAAGCTTAAGAACACACTACAAGAAATACAAAGATGAAGATATTTTAGCACTTGGGCCAGATGCACAAAGAATTGCCCAAAGCTTTTTTTTTTTGCTAAAAATTACAGCATTATTATTATCAGTAGGGCAACAAGAGTTTGGTTGCTCAAAACATGTCACCTGTTACATGTAGTCTGTCACTACAGGTGCTGACATTTGGTGAGCGTGACAAGAACTAGGCTGATGCAATAACAATGGTAAGGCACGTGCACAACAATGCCAGCAGTGACAAGGTCACAGCCATTGTTGAATCTGAGCCCATCTCAGAATATCTCACGTCAGTCTAGTTCGCAACGCCACCACTGCAATCTACAGTGATCGTAGCGCTTTTTCACCTTTTTACAGCCTTTTATTTATTTAGGGCCTCATCATTACCTTGAATTATTGTGCTAAATAAACACCACAACAACTCCGCAACACTCTACTGGTTGCCCAAGAGTATGCTAAAAAATATTAGCACAAATATTCTTTTTTCCTCGCAATAAAACCATGATCCATTCTATTACTACAAGCAGCTTCTTTCTACTCTACACGCTCTTCTTTATTTGTGACAGTTTCTGTCAACTAACTGTCCTGGTGCTATTAGGTATATAATTTTGTCAACATGGCAACTGTGTTACCAAGTTCTCCAGAAAGTAATTTTGTTGTCCTAGAAACTGTGTGCTACTGTAGTTCTAGGCGATTAATCTGACTTTATTTAAAGGATGAATCTGGCTTTTTCCTGCTGCTGTTATCATGAACTCTTCAATACTGTTTTCAAATGTATTTATTTTCTCCATGCTTCCTAAAACTATACAAGATCAAGTAAAGTGCAAGGAGTTTGACTTGTGCAAAGTAATAAGTTCTTAATGTGGCAGATTGTTAGAAATACACTACCAATTCAGTGGTGATTAAGTGGTGTGGTGTGGGAAGTGGTTGCCACTTCTCGATACATTGCATCAACATGGTTGGTTTGTCTGGTGCCATTCTAATTTAGCAGCGCAACTGAAGGATGGCTTAGTTCAATATTTCGACAATTCTAAGAATGCAAAACTGGAATTTTGAATCGTTAAATTGTAGCTTACCTGGCCTCTCGACTTGCCAATGATGGCTATTCTTTTGAAGAAGAACCAATTTCACGTGGAATCCTATCTCACTCTCCAAAGACTTTAAATTCAACTTTGATAGCACAGAAATGCTGACAATGTACCAAAATCAGTTCAATTTTGTTTATACCCTACAGTGCCAGTACAACACAGTGGAGATTCTTGAAGCCTCAATTTATTATAATTATGATATGACTGCATATAAACCCAGTTTTCAGTGGGGAGCACCATCGTTCCTCGATACACAAGTTTATGCTACAACTATTGAAAGAAGCTGCCTGCTAATAGACGAGGAGCATGGTGTATCTGTAACAGGTCTAGAAAGTTATGCGTCCGTATGCGCAACTCTTTAGAGAATCAGGCCCCAATAACTCAACTAGTTACTTATCTACAGCTTAAAGAAAAATTATTATTTTCTCCTTGCAGTCTGCCAACTGGCGCCAACAGATAATTCATTTGTACGTATAGAAAGAAGAAATAAGTGGCGTAACGGAATATTATATCCCATAATATCCTCTAGTTTAATAGGCCTACTACAAATGTTAGTTTATTACCTAGAATCTTTTAACTCTAACAGGCCTAAGTAATTAAGGAATTATTAAGAAGAAACAAGGGGTTTCGGAATTATAAGTGACCGTATTGAATCAGTACAATTACGCGTAACAACACCAGAAACTGTCATACCGTTTTCTTTCTCAATACAGTTCTTTGAGGCGTATTAATTTTCCTAGCACGCTTAAATTAAATTCTTCAGCAGCGAAAAAGGAGGCAGCAAGGAATTTGTAGCAAAATTAATATTCTAGATAATATTGTTGATCACAACAAACTAAATGTAGGTGGTTTTGACATCCGCTCTTAAACCAGTCTGCAACGATCAACAAATGTTGCAGATACAACCTTTAACTAATAAAAATACATAACCTAACTTGTTTGGCGAATACGTAGATTTGAGGCAACAAGTAATGGTTTGTGGCTCATATTCTGGTGTAGCAGGTGTGATGGTTTAGTTTATCAAAACATGTGTTTGGACTTCACTAAAATAATTGATGCTTGGGCTTGAAATTTAACACATTGTACTGAATACGTTATTCAATAACTTTAAAACTCACTACTCCATTATATATTTTTATTTTAACTTTGCAGTTAGTAAAACTTACTTGAGTCTTTGTAGTAATTTTTTTTTAAATCCACTGAAAAAGTCTGTTTTCTTTTACTGTGAATGTTCAAATTGTTAAGAACTGCAAAACAGAACTGTTGGAATTTTATGCTGCCCTTTATCCAAATTACATCATTAATGGAAGGAGTATTTAATAATGTGAACTAAATCAACTGAAATTCCTAAATGAGGAAAATCGTAAACAATACTGTAAAGAAAGTTGTAAACAATTGTCTACTATAGATATTATTTACCTTGTTCTCGCTGTGTTAAAAAATAAAAATGTATATTAAAAAGCCCTTATTAACAAGAAGAATTTTTTAAAAGCATTTCCTGCATCCGTTGTAGAAAATTTTGCAGATGTTGCTTACACCAGAATATTACCTAGTATAGGGATTGGTTTAAAATTTGCATAACAACTACAGCCAAATACAAAACGAAGCGTAGCTCACTACAGCCTGTAGGTAAAGAAATACAGCTGTTTTTAGGAATGCATTCAGTTACAAACAGTATTTAATAATAAAAAGATCAAGCTTTCAATATAGGCCTTTCAGGGATTGCATTTAAGCAAAAGCATGTATGCAAATGTAAAATAGCATAGAAAAATTGGGTGTGCTTTTATTTGCATCTTTGTGAATGCTGAGTGACCATCAGGAATGGTGTCATTATCCCATTCTCACTTCAGGTTCTTGGCATGAAGTCATGTATGCACCAGGCATGTTACATGCACGGACTGTGCCAAAGATTTAGGCTTGTTATCTACATGATCATCAGTAAAAAATGTTCAGTTTGATCAACGTTTTAACACTAATTTCACTTAATTCTAAAAATGTCCAATTTGGTGACATTACAACAAATTTTAATAAACCCATTTGCATGAGAAAATATTTTCTGCTGCATTGGGAAGAGACGTAGTGTGTAAAAATACAAAATCATGTTGCTTCAGTTTAATGCAATGTTAAATGAATTGAAATGTTCAAAGCTGAAATTATTCCCACAAACTTAAAAATCTCTAACACTTAAATTCCTACACTCCTGGTTTTTTAGACTTAAAACCATTCAGCAGTTCTAAACATGTAGTGCATACTGATTTTGTTGTATTTTTCTTCTAACTTTCTAATTATTAGCTTCGGAAAAAAGAAAACCTAGAATTTTAGCGCATTCCCATATAAAGTACCGCAATCTTTGAACTAAATTTAAAATAATTTAGAGAATGTTTGTAATCTCTGATATGAAATCTCTAATTAAAGTCTCTCCCCCACTTGCAGCTGCAACCTAAAATTTCAGTGTTAAATGAATTTCAATTCAAAAAGCCAAGAATAGCAACAATCAATACCGAATTTTAAAGTAATGTCACATTAATTTGTCACGGTTGCTGTTCTAGTCACGGCACCTACTTGTAACATGTCGGACATAATACCGCAACTCCAGAACTCTGGCTGTTCACAACTCACATGTGATCGGCGCTACTCCAGGCAACTAAATTCAATACCAGGCTAATCCAGTTGTTGTTTTTGTCTTTTTGTACTGTTACGATCACATCAAAACAATCAATGAAAGACTTTTCACACAGCGACCTTCTATGTCCACACAGCGACCTTCTATGTCCACACAGCGACCTTCTATGGGCACACAGTGATCTACTACAAACAAACCTACCATGATCACCAAGATATACATCGTCGAGCAATCACACATTCTTCTTGTTATCTTGCACACACACGCACGCACAAGTATTGATATTTCCTGCAGGTCTTCTCGATCTAGACGTGTTGTATTCACATAATTGTTTTTTTTTCTTCCAAGTCACAAATTCTTCACATTTTAACTAAGTCAGTGTACGTTTTTTTTTTTTGTGTGTGAAGAAAACACAGCTAAAATTGGTGAGTGAAGTGAGTGAGGAGCAAAAATGCATAAAGTTTGTTGTTATCTCTGAGGCAACGTAATCTCTAACTTGAATGTCTATTCAGCATCATGTCACAATGTGAATGAAAGTCTGTTTTCTTATTTAATTCTGAGGCCTTAGTTGGTTTTGAATCCCAGTTCCAAAAACCAACATCTCATAACAGCTAAAACGCGAACTTGACCATAGAACAATATAGTGTCATAACTGACATGATATCAAGGCAAGGAAGAAGGGTAGTAATAATTATTGTTATGTATTTCAACCAGGATGTTAGTAACTATTGTGGCAAGGTAAATAAGCCCAAAAATGAATTTTGATTCTGATGCCATATTGCGTACTGTTCAAGCACTGTCAGGATACATGCGTTGCTGAGAAGGTCTGATTTTTTAAAGAGGTGATGTCCAGATTATCCTAAGCGGTTATAGCCTTCAATTTTAACGTCGTAAGGAATAATCCTTAATCTGAATAATATCTTATAAGGTGAATGTCGAATACATAATAAAACACCCTTGTAAGAAATCTTTTAAATGCTTAGATTGTCAAGTGTTTCAACTTTGATATCAAAAGACACACTAAAATTTGTGCAAAATAGTAGATTGGCGCAATATCATTTACGACTGCATCAACAATTGTAATTTTAAACTCAGCATGAACTTAGGTTTGGTAACTTCACAACATCATTCGTATTGTTTTTGGTTGGCCATTCTTATCAACAGCACACATTCTATATTTAAATACTTAGCTAAAGGCAGTGATGTTTTTGAAAGCAATCGAAATGATATTCGAAACAAGTACGTAACTAACAGAGCTTGAACTGTGTACGTTTAGCAAATTAAACTGGCATTCTTCACGTATGTATTACTACGTAATACGTTTCGTCTTTTTCTCTCACCAAACATTTCATCAATGAAATGTCTAAATGTGGTTCATCTTGATTACTAGACCCACTCAATAATCAACTATAATTCTCCACTCAAATGTTCGATTGTTGTCCAGAATCACGTTTAAAGAAATCCGATCGCGAATTTTGGATGCCACAGAGTAGTAACTCATCCCAATAGTGTGTTAAGGCATGATTGTTCTAGCTGTAAGGCTTTAAGTATATATTCTTCGGCACATCTCTCATTCTTTCTCCATAATATAATGTCTTCACACCATGTTTCCGCTTCCTCTTCCGGTTGCGAGGCATCGTGGGTGCTTCCATTCCAATGCAGGTGGGAGGGAGGGTGATTGCATTGTTGTGTGTGAATGTGTTGTTGTGTGGAAAAATAACAACAATCCATAAACATTCTAACAACAGTAGCACGTGCACTTGCGGTAGTTAAATACCGATTAGCAGGCTAGTTCGTTGCAGTTAAGGTAGAGGGGGGTGAAGGGTGAATTGGGAAAGGCTTGACTCCCGGTTTATGTAAATATGATTGTTGGATTGTTGGTGGGAGTGCGAAGGATGGGTGAAAGGGGTGATAATCACAGACACTGGGTCTTAGCTCTATTAGGATCACTTCAAAAATGTGACATGAAATACTTTTAGTGCATATAACTTTGTTCGTACAGACAGTATTGTGATTGAATGTCAATGCTGTGTTTTAATACCAATTGACAGCATCACTAATTCAAATTAGTATTGCTTTAAAAAAACTCGTAGTCGGTTCTCATCTTTGTTATTTGATGGTACGTACAATGCGAAATGAAAAGTACCAGTATGCGTCAGGCAGCATTTTTTTTATTATTTTTTTACTTAGTTAAATATATTTTGGTATTAGTTTTTCTATATAAAAATCTACAATTTTTTTACTACGGTACTGGTGACGCAGCTAAGGTTTCTCGTCTTATTTTAAAGTGAAGCTAAAAATATGGATCTTGCATTTGCTGATTGGGTTAAAAATCGGGTTTAAATTGGTTTAAAGTTGAAATGCACAATAGTATTTTTTGTGTCATTATTAAAAAAATTCGTGCTGGCCAAAAGTGCTGCAATTTTGGCAGCAGACGTGCAGTACGTTAAATTACAAGCATCTCATACACCCGTTAATCTTCGTAAGCATATGTCTAAAATCATGTCGGTGTGAATGTCTAAGGCTAAAATCCAGTGACTTATAAGATGGGTCATTCAAGCTGGCACGTGATGGTTGATGGATTTAATGAACAAGGGGTGAGGAAATAGGTACCGCAGGGTGGCTCAGAGCCGCGATAGGCACCCGTTCTAATTGTCGCTGAGACCTACTGTACATCATGATGATGGGGGGCATAAAAAACATCTTGGTATTGCGGGTTATGGTACATATTTACAGGAAGTCGGGAGTAGTATCCTGGCTCCTGGAGGGCTCATGGGTTGTAGGGGCTTGGGGGCTAACCGGTGTCACACTCTCACGCTCCTGTTGTTCAATTTCTTCTTCTAGCATCCCACGAACTACGGAGTCCGTCGGTGAACTCCTAGACGTAGCGCTTTTTGAACGCGACCTATGATGGCTTTTCTTCTTTTTGTGGTGATGTCCGTCGTGGGATGAAGAAGAGGACGATGACGCCGCGCTGCTCATTTTTGAACTGCCGTCACGCTTAGATGACCGTTCCTTTTTGACATGTCCAACAGCTAAGGTGGAAGGGTCGTCGCCTGAGCCCGATACCGAGGCAATATGGCCAAGCGGGCTCGGGCTAGGACTTTCCAAGGGTTGTTGTTGGTGTTGTGGTTGTTGTTTGATAGTACGGGGACGTCCGCCCCCACCGCCTCCGCTGCTTGAACTGTCATTCTCCGCTGAAGATGACGCAACGTGGATGACGTAACCGGCACCAGGCGATCCAGACATTCCTGCCGCCACTAACCGGTTCATCACTTCCCCAAGATGTTCTTCCAGTTTGGTGATCTTGTGGTTAAGACGCTGGATCTCTAACTTAAGATCGCTTTTCAATTCAACCAAACTGGCGATTATCAAGTGGGATTCACTGGGCGGAAGTGAAGCGGGCGAACGTCCGGAAACGCCCGAAGAGGGCGTGGCAGCTGCGGAGGGGTCTTCTTTTTCCACCTGTAATTAAACATCAGATTAAAAAACGTAAGAAAATGTAGATTAATTGCCACCTTGTATGCAATTAATAAAAAATTGGCATAGTACTGATTTATATATATGCTGATAAATACGATATTGAAAGTTACAACTTAATTTAATAATTGTTATCTATTATTTAAGGGTATTATCTGTTGCATATTTGGTATTAACCACTTAATGACCACTATGAATGTTTCACATGATAATAAAATTAATGAAGTCAAGCGATAAAGAACGAGTTTTGCAGGAACACAAACAAAACGAGCAAAGAACAGCAGAGTGGACATCACCCTGGCTGCCAAGCTAACAAAACAATCTCATGTTTCGTTAGATGGCAGCCAGGGTAACTAAAAAATTTTACAGCAAAAAAACTATTCCCACGGCAGGGAATTGCCATCAAATGCAAGCCGAATAACTCACTCTAACCAAACACTTTATTTAATGAGTCCCTACGTGTTCGTCTAAGAGAGCGCATCTTATCAAGGATAAATAGATGCACAGCATAAATTCATTTACTCCCGAGATTGATGCACTGTGCTGCAGCTAGCTACCCTTGATAAGGATGGCCATTTTCGTCGAAAATTAGGGTACATGTTTCATTAAGTATTGTCTAATTAAGCGTTTTTAATGGGTAAAATACTCGGTGGGGCAGAAGTCTGTTAGCCTCCAAATAAAATGCAGAACGTTAAAATAAGTTCAATATGATTGAATGATTCGAAATGACCTTGGTGTCATTTTTCAAGTTCATTCTATTTCTAACTTTTACCCAAGCATTTTAGACCACTAGTGTACGTTTGAAATATGAAGGAATCAATAATCAATACCAATCTCCCCCGCAAACACGAAGAAAATCGGTTGATAAATGCAAATGTTATGGACAAAGGAAAACGTCAATAAGTAATCGTAACATGTCAGGCAGTAAAGCAAATGTAGTTGCCAGCCATTCCCCTAATGTTTCGAGCGAACCAAGTTGATTCATAACACGATCTACGATTTTCTTTTCCAAGAAACAAGGACCTACTTTTTTTGTGAAGAACGAACGTCTTACCTCTTGAGACTTTGGGTCGACAGAATCGACTCTGCGCGGGGTGGTAGGGGCGCGTCCCTTGGTGGGAGTCTCCGGCTCCGTAGCTTCCTCAATGGTTTCCTGTCTGCCCCCTACGAAACGCCCCCACCGGGAAGCTGGGGCAGCAGGAGGAGGGGCACGCACCCCATTGCTAGTAGCAGTAGGGGGCGTGACCCTCACTTCAGCTTTGACCGCAGGGCCGGGAGGCGTCTGCTCGTTGGCGTCCACGTTCTCCTTGTTCTCACCACCTACGAGCGCACCCCACCTGAAAGAAAGAAACAAAATGTCAGGCTAAAAAAACATAAGAGGTTAAAAAAGTGTTGCATCGATGGCTTGCACGAGAGGATAACGAATTGAGAACAAAAAGCTCTATGCGCAAACGAATATCCATACTCGTGGTCACGAAAGAATGTTTTCCTTGTATGGGTATTTCACTGTTCTGATAGAAATACATGCATTATCGATTACTCATTTCTGTACCATCCATCTTCCGGTACAAGTTACAGATGATTCACTTTGTAATGTACGATGGTTTGCACTGGAGCAAGCAATCCACGATACATTTATTTCTATTAGAACAGACGCCCATATATGGAAAACATTTTTTCTTGAAGAAGAGTATAGATGCAGCTTAAAGTATTGGGAAACTAAAGCCTTGTTCGCACTAGAAGAGAGAAATTTAACGTGAACGTCACCTGCTGTTCAGGAGTTGCTGGAGCTCTCTCGAATTTTAAAAAAGGGCTTTTCCTAGTCTGAGCCAGGTGATCTTTGTCGTTAGGGTGAGGGGACAAGAGCAAGATGCAAGTGCGAACAAGCAGTTAATCTGAGATCTATTACTCTTCTTCAAGAAAGAACGTTTTCTTTACATGGCATTTCACTGTTTTAATAGAAAATTAAGTGTATTGCGGATTGCTCACTTCTGTTAGAACCATCGTATGTAACAAAGTGAATCATCTTTAAGTTGTAACGAATGATGGATCGTACAGAAGCGAGTAACCAATAATACAGTTGTTTCTATTATAGCAGTGAAATGCCCATAAAAGGAAAACAGTATTTCTTGGACAAGAGTTTACATCCAATACATCGCCATATAAAATTTACAGCAGAAAACAGTCTGCACGGTGGAGAGGAGGGGAGGTTGAGTAGAAAAGAAACGAGTTGAAATAAATGACTTTGAGTTAGGAAAGCGAATGAAGGCTTCCGTTTCAGCATTAGGTGAATGGTCTGCCAGTTTCGGAAACTGGAGACCATAGCATGAATGTTGTAAAGATAGCTTTGTACCATCCGAAACCTAATTGGACTAATTATCCAATTTGCTATTATTAAAGCATCATTACATTGTACGAGAAGAACGACGAATGGTGACATTTATATCCATCTGAATAAAGACTCGGGAAGCAAGATTTTACTACAATGAATGACGTTCGATTGGCAGGAACTGTTACCAAATGGTTTTGGTGCGAATGCAAACTCTTTCGGCACCAAGATTCAGTCCCGAAAAACGATCGAAGCCACGTCGGCTGGCTTGTTGGACAAATTCTTTTGTTTCGATGTCAATAATTGTCATAATGCGTGTAATTTTGATGTTTTGGAAGACCAGAGGCATTTTGAAGTTTTTGAAGTTTTTTTTGTCGAACAAGAGGTTGATAAATCTTACTACAAGTAAACATCGCTCTGTGTATGCCAGTATGGCCACCCACTTGGGCTCATGCCAACCATTGTAAACTTTATTTGTGGAAACTTGATTATGCACCTGCGCAACTGCTCAGTGATAAAAACCATATTAACCATTCTAAAGTGGATCTGTGAAAATCCGCATTGTTCGCCAGTACCATCGCTTAGTTCTAAAAACCATGCCAACCATTCTAAAACTGCATCTGTGAAATCTTGGGTTGCTCGCCTGCACAACTGCTATACTAAAAACGACACCAACTATTCTAAACTGCAACTGTGTAAACCCGGATGATGCGCCTGTACAACTGCTTAGTTCTGAAAACGATGCCAACCATTCCAAACTGCATTTGTGAAAACTTGAGTGAATTTTATAATATACATTCGCTGATGGTCACGTGTAGTCCATATTCAACCCTTAGAATAATGAATTACAAAATTATTAGTTTATGCCAAATTCACCAGATCCTAACTCTCAGTTTTTTATTACATCAAAATTATGACCGTAATATCTATTTTACACAGACAAAAAAAGCCGTTTAAGACTGAGAAATGTATTCTTTAAAGTCAGCATTCATATAAAAAAAATGTTGCGTTTTTGGCATTCTGTTTGCTTCATTGGTTGTCATATCGCATTGTATTCTGTGTTCAGAATAAACGGTTGGAATATGTTGCGTGTTGAATTAAACGAGAGACATTCCGTGTCCTGCTGATATCTGCTGCGACATTTAGTCGACCTGCTTTTGACCTCATATCTGCAGTATCCAATCTGAATGCTAGTACAATAAATATTTAATTATTGAAAATTTAAGTTTAACCAGAATTCCAATTCAGGTTGAATTCTATGTGGACCAGTTTTTATGAAATATATTCAAGACTAAAAACCGATATATTTTTCTGCATTTACTGTTCAGCTTACAAAGACAATGAAAAAGACATTCATTCACAATGTGTTTTGACAAGTCATTTGATTTTAAGCTTACGTAATCTGTCGTACGTAGCTTACGCAGTCTTGAGCACTACGTCTTCCACGGGGCAGGTAGCCTCTGAAATTGGAATAAATTCTAAAGTCCTACGTATTAGGCCCTGCAATTTCACTGCATTGAAAATGTGGTATACGATATTTCGGCCTCAATTTGTGGTGTGCTGGGATACCTTTATCTTCACTTAAACACCTTACAACCTTTCTGCAGGTTGTTGTTGCAAGATGGCTCTTGACGAGTTGGCTCTCGACGAAGGCCAAGACGTTGTTAGTTGCAAGCTGGCTCTTGACGAGTTGGCTCTCGACGAAGGCCAAGACGTTGTTAGTTGCAAGTTGGTTCTTGACGAATTGGCTCTCGACGAAGGCCAAGACGTTGTTAGTTGCAAGTTGGCAACTGCTGCAAGTTCCAGTATGATGAATCAGTTCCAACATTAAACACAAAATGGTGGTTTCAATGTTGATGCTTGTTTCGACGTACTGTAACTTGCAGACAAAGATTTTATGTCTTTTTATCGTAGAAAACGTGTGCTACGTTTTTAGTTCACTGCATTCGCTGGACTTGTCAGGTCTGACTAATACTTTGATAACAGTTCAAACGCATGCATTACATTATGGTAGTGAACTCCGCAAGTTGTTACACCTGCATTATCTGGACCTTAGCCAAACCACTGCACACTTGACAGTGAGTAAAATCTTAGTGAGCGAGCAAAATTTCTGCCGAAATCAATTGGTTGTATAAGTGAATAAGCCTTTAGCCATCTATTGAAGATGAGTGGGTGGGGGAATTAACTCAACATTCTGGATCT
>JAHWFP010064290.1:0-39073 GCA_023313725.1 Lithobius niger
GACTTCACAAGGCCGAAAAGCTTGGCGGGAATCCTTAACAATTTTTGTTTTGGGGTATTGACTTTACAGGAACGGTCTTCAGAAATTTTAGCAAAATCTGACTAATTTCACTACTACATTTATAATTTTCCCACACTGCTTTCCACGGGTCGGGGTTGCAATGTTGTGAATAGTATCACTGAAGGGAGGTATTTCAAAAAGGACGAAATTTGAGTGATGTAATTTGTGTGTGGCCCCGTATTTTCCCGTTACCTACCCTACATCGCGGCTGGAATGAAGCTTCCCTGTACGACAGTACCGGGCCGTTAGTTTCGTTTTCAGTTGTTTTCTTGGAGCGTTGTGACAGAAATTCTTGAATTATTGCAAATAAATAAAGGGAAAATAAATTAAGTGCTCGGAACACTTTACCGACGGAAAATACACTGATGATTCTCGCCACATTGCTTTTTAAATATGTCGTTCAATTTAATTTTAGCAGTAGTCATTTACGGATATTACTGACATTACTGTATACAGTAAATCAATAATTTAATACGTTTCTAAACCTACATCTTAATTTATTTACTGTAAATTACATTTAGTATTCTGATCCGTTTAATTTGCTTCAACTATCAGATTGGTAAAATTATCTCGCAACTAAAGCAAAGTGAAAAGAAACGAAAGCAAAACGAAAAGAAATTAAACCAAAACGAAAAGAAACTAAACCAAAAGGCAAAGAAACTAAAGCAATTCGAAACATAACGAAACCAAAGTGAAAGAAAACGAAAGCAAAGTAAAAAAGAACGAAACCAATTAAAAAAACCTGTAAATGAAGTGACCCGCACTAGTCTAATTAAATGGTTGGAGTGACATCGCACAAAAGGTGCGCTCCGTATTTATTTACAATGGTCACATGACCTAAGCCATGTGACAGGTTACAATACTGGAGACAGGTGACGTAAAGCGCCACCTGCTATTAGGTATACATTACATTAGGTAATGTGGGTATCAAACACCACACACGCCACTGATGCAGGACCAACCAATTATCGACCATGAGTTCAGAACAAAAACCTTTCCATCTCGCGCCAGGTAATGGTAATACAAGCAAGGCAAACTTTATTTCCTGTTGTTTTTTCGTTTTTTCTGAAAAAAAATATCTTAACTTTCGTCCAAGAAGACGTATTTCTTGAGATGCACATGTAAATGCTGAAAAGAAAAGTGGTTTCTCCTATTTTCTGCCCATAATTTACTACAATTTACGGCACGGTACGAGTTGGCTTTAGTGGACTCAACTTTGAGATATGGGTACAGCAAGTCCTATTCACTCGCTCCGAAATCTAGCCACGGTAGCAACCAGAGTACTCGCGATCAAAACGTGGTGCGCCGTCTGTCGCATCTGGCCACAAGTGTATTGGCAGCTCTTGTCTCCAACTACGATCCAAGATGGTGGCGACGTGTGCTCACGGCGACTGCTCGCGTTATTGGATGCGCTAGTCACGTGGCTCGACGTCACTTCCGCTGTTGTCGGCAGTTGCTCTCGTGGCGAATTTGAAAAACTAGAGTATTCTGGCCAAATGTTGAGTCGCGGTGCTTGCGCGGTAAGTATAGCGACTGAGTTATCCCGTAACGAAGTGTAGTTATTAATCCAAGGCTACAGCAGATGGAAAATACCTGCATTCCAAAGAAAAATGCAGATAATCCGATGAGCGGAAGGGAAAATTGTCCTAAAGAATGTCTTAAGAAGAAGAGTGCAAAGAACAGCTCTCCCCCACCCCCACTAAAGAGAAATAAAATTCTTATCGTTCCCTCCCCTCGACATGGGTAAAATAATTCATTACCCTAATCACTCTATACTCTTTCCCTGTCCTTCCCTTCTCCCTAACTCGGTGGTAAGTAACGGCAGGTTCCTTAAAGGTGCCTGTTCACCGATGACAGGCTGCAGCATCTAGCGCCGTCTACCATTATTTAGTTCTATGTAGCACTTGATTTCAACAAGGGGAGGAATGCGCAAAGAAATTTCTTTTTACACAACAAACAAGCCGCGTGCCTCCTTAATTACTGAGTGTAAAGCTGGTGCATCCACGTGCACTAGGGAGCAAGCGGTCAAGGTTAACGATATCACTGTCACTAGATGGCGCCCATTTGAAAATCTGCGTTTCAAAATGGTCGATATATAGAAAAAAAAAGCGCCCGTGATTACGTTAGGTTTAACTCTAAAGCTTGTTCCGTGGTACACGTGGATGCACCAACTTTACACTCAATAATTAAGGAGGCATGTGGATTGCTTTTGTGTAAAAAGAACTTTATTTGTGTGTTCCTTCGCCTGTTGAAAGTAATGGCTAATAGAACTTGATATCGGTAAATGGCTATAGATGCTGCAGCCTGTCATCTCATCTGGTGACAGTCCCCCTTTAAGTATGACTCTTTCTTATTTCGCACCGAAATATTTTAAATATTCCATTCCGTCGTCTGAGTTTTACGATGGGGATGGTACGGGGTTACCGGATGGGAATTTCGGCTTTAACCCTTAGCAACCCAAATACGTTCGTAACCACAGTGCGGGCTTTTTCTGCTTCACTTTCCACTGAGGAATGGCAATCTGAAAATGGAAAAATGTAACGAAAGGAGTCACTTCTATCAAGGAAAAAGGCTGCGATCCAAACCAATTCATCACGGGGACGTAAATTGAAACCTCATCGGGTAGCGAAGAGACGCTTCTCATTTTGAACGTGGCAAAAGTGAAATCGAAAACACACGACTGCATTTTTCAAAAAAAATAAAAAATTATATGTAAGTATGTATCACGTGGAAAAGTCTGCGCCGCATTAAGACCGAAGATAGCAAAAAAAAAAAAATCATTTGGATGTGGTACGAATGTCACCGCAAATGATTTACGATTTAGGCATTTGTCATTTTGGTGAAGAAATCACAACCCATATTATTCCCCTGACGAAGATAGTCGTCCCCCTTCCCTTTTGTAGGAGGAAGGGAGTTTTTTCGCAAAGAGTTATCTCCGGCTGGAACGCCTTGCCGTCTCATATCGTCAATGCACCTTGTGTCAATGCATGGAAAGCTCAATTTGATAATTTATTTTCGTAAATCTTCTCCTGGGCATTACAGGCATTACGCCTTTGCCGTCTCAATTTAACTTAACTTAACTTAACTTAGTTATCTGTTAAAGAAATGTCCTTTTTCCTGACACAGTCAACACTTGCAAGAATAAATATGCCAAGGATTTGTTTTTTTAGAAAAATGATAACTGCTAAAAATCTTGTAAACATGGGGATCTTCGGGTTTTCACCCTAACCCACTTTCCCCAGACTCCAATGTGTTTTTTTTTTTTTATTTCGACTGTTAAAAACGCTCTTTTAGTCTTCTGTACAGCCGAAACGGCTAGGAATATTATAGCTACGATTTTGTCCATGCGTCTGTCTGTTCGTCCGTCCGTCGGCTTTTTCAACTTCGGAACGGTACCAAATGGAGACAAACTGTTCCCACCATTGATTCACCGTCTAAGAATTAATTTTAAAACCCGGCAAATTAAAACATAGTTGCGTTTTATAGCTAATGGGTTTTGTCGACATAACTCAATGAAATAATAGCATTTGATCGTCGCATTTAACCACTACAGGAAGACATGCGACAAAACAAAGATAAAACAAAAGGACTTCGCTAACGACACACCTTAGGTTCACTTAAAATAGTCTGGACACCGTGTTGCACGGACGAATAGGCCTACTCTCGAACCAAATACTCAAGTTAGCGGCTACTTGTAAAACTAAAACGGCAGGTAAAAAAAATTACGCCTAAAACCTGAAAATTAGTCCTAATATCACGTTGTCACAGAAACGTCAAGTCTCCACGCCATGATGCATAAATAAATAGGCCTATTCTCGAACTAATTTCTCCGTTGGCTGATACTTCCGAAATTAAAACGGCAGGCAAAAATTAGATTGAGATTGCTGTTACAGTGCGTGTTGGAGGTGTGAGCATAAACAATTTCGAAAGTAGTGGAAGTAGCGGAGGTTGCAACAGCTGCTTGTTTAAGTACTACAATTGTAAACGAAGCCAACGGTCTTTAAGCCTTGTGGCGACACAAGATACACCAATCTGAGAAGGAAAGAAAAGGCCCCTACTGGAATTTGAACCCAGGACTTTCCGCTGACTAGGCCGGGCACTCTAACCACTGCGCTAAGGGGGCGGATACTGGCTACAGGCTCCAGCTGAGCTAAGGAGCTGTTCAGTCTTTCTCAGTGGTGACCAAAAGGCCACAAACATAGACAAGGAGGGAAAGCAACGTTGCTTCTTGGCCTCCACAGTAGAAATAATGTGAGTCTTTATTAATTACAGAAATTGTATTTTCCTGCAGTGTTTTTCACCCACGAGAGGTTTCATAATATCCATGATGATCCATCATATTAATATCCATAATATCCATCCCTATATCACCCCATCCCCAGCCAGCGATAAATATGAAGCTTCCTACCGTCAGTACCACAAACCTTTTCATTATTTTGTTGTACTGATATTAATTCGTGTAGCAAGTTAGCACCGATCTTGATTTTTAACACGAATTGTCACAGCAACGTCAAGTCTCCACACATGTTGCATAAATAAATAGGCATATTCTCGTACTTTACCAGTCCGCTTTACCAGTTCACAATTCTCGCTGACCTCCGCAAACTATTACAAGGTAGACCGAGTTGTATTATATCATTAGTTGCTCAGTACAAACTAAGATAACGAGATTGCCTAGGCCAAAGTGTTAGCACAATGAAAATATAGCCAGTGAAGTATTTGACGTCTGTGGTTCAGTATTTTAATTCTGTAGTAGCCAAAGTTATGGCAGTGGTAGATCCCCTACCAGAGGAATTGTGGGTGACCAATAATATTTCATAGTAGACTTGAAGCATTGGCAGATGTTGGCTAAATGTTTGATTATAATTCGAAAGGAAGGTTGAGGCTAGACGAGTTTTTAAGGCAGAAAATAAGACTCATATTATGAGCTGAGAGCACGATCAGGATCAGAATTGGTAAAGAAAGTCATGTTTAACAAATGTAGTCTTTTTGAGGCTAAAACAATGGTGTGTGAGGTAGAACTACAATATGTTGTATTGTACACGGTCATTAGACACTCCGGTCCAACCGTAACCCTCATTATGGGGGTAGACATTATTGCAGACCTGAAGCAACTGTGTAGAGAGATTGCAAGTTATGGAGGCATGGACTTACCAGTTGCGCATGATTTTTGTCCGTAGGTCGCGACATCTATTGAGAACTACTATCAGTTTTCAAAATAATAATTTTAATTTCACGTAGTTTTACCTGATACATTTTTATTAGCTTTAAAATCAATATTAAATAATTTTCAAGCTATTACTCAGCCACAGTTAAGCTTTTTCTCTACGCTTGGGAAAATAGCAACACGTTCTTGTATGCAGAAAGTGTTTGAAAGTAAAGAGCGGAAGCATCTCAGTTGGCATTCTTTTAGACTGTAACTAACGCCTTCGACTGACAGTAAGCGACAACGGGACAAATCACTGAATTATGGCGTTTTCTTCGGTCATATTGTACAATCGAGTTACGTAAGCAATTTTCAACCCAAGATCTGGGCTGCAGTGTAGTAAATCCACAGTATTGCGTTTCATTGATAATAATGTATGATACAAGCATTTCTGACAGATTTTTCAGGTTCCAAAGTCAGTTTCCCCATAGTCCCAAGGTTGCATCCATTGCTCCGTGAATTAAGCTGTGGTGATCGGTACTGCCTGGCACAGCATCTCAATAACGGTTGCGAGGTCTTCAACTGCTGTCCAGCGCTGCATAGCTACAGCCCAACAGAGCGCCGATCCAGCAACCCGGCCTAGGTCTGGAGCCAGTCAGTGGCTTCGGCAACTACCAAGCCAAATCCAACAAAACTCGTCCTTCTTGGGAAAATTTGGTCCAACCCTCGATGTCACGATGTTATTTCTTTCTACATCAGCCATCATTATATACCTTCCAAATCAGCAAACAAAGCTCAGCCGACCCAACGGTGGTCTAACTAAAGAGCAGAAATTTCGCCACCTTCGACCCTCAACTGTTGAGTCTGCCAGTGAGGCGGTTGATTTTGAGCCTGAGTGAGCTACATTTCATCGACTGAATCCGGATGGATTCATCAGTTGCATCGAAGGGTGAAGTCACGATAACTCAACAGATACTTTCGGAACCTTCTGTTGAGTTTCCGCATGGCTTTCTGTCCATTAAAGGTACCAAACTGTCTCCAGAATAATGAGTTCGGATGAGATTGGCTTATTTGTTTTGGAAGGTGCTGGTTTAGTAGTGAGGTAAATAGCCGATGGTGTTAAATTTTAGATATAGATTCTGTGCATCGATTAGATATAGAAACTTTTTAAACAGGACAGTTATTCCCTTTCTTAAAATAAGGTACTTGAGAGGTTTCCCGATGTTTCTACAGCAATCGTCATGTAAATATGTATATCATGAATCGTCAGCAATATTCACCCGATAGATACTTCCCTAAAGGATAATGCCCCAAAACCGCAGGCCATTCGGAAACAATACACCAGGGCGCAGCACCCACGGGCTATTGTTTACAAACGGCCCAAGAGCTGAGGGCTTTACCCAGCGGCTTATCCCGCTCACGATAACCATTCAACAGCAAATTCATTGGCAATGTTATTATTGTCCGTGGAAAAAATCTCGATCGCACTGTTCCAAAAAGTCTCTTGTAAAAACAGCTCTTAGCCGCATACATCGAGCAGTCCAGAATAGTGAGTAGCGCAGCCACAAAATTCGGTAGTATTAGGACTTGGCGGACAAAAGCATGAATTTTGTTGTGTGGCTTACTTAGGGTATGGGCAATAAGACAACAGGCTGCTCCACACAATATGAGCATACATTGGGCTGGAGCAGGCCATACAAAAAAAAGTAAATAACAAAACTGCATCCAGGAAAATACTTTTAACGACCATTAATAAACCGATTGTTACAATATGCTGGAACTTACTACAGTAGTTTTACACATCATTTATGACCAATAACGTTCTATGAGAAAATGTCGAAAATCCAACAGGAAGTGAACATACAGCTCATTTCTGGTAAATAGTCTTTATCATGTAACTCCTAAACCGTTTAACCGGCAGGTCTAAAATTTTGCGCGCATAATCTAGAGACCATACATGCTGCTTAACATTTAATGACAATTTATTGTAGCTCTGCCGGAAGTGATGGTAAATGTCAGTTCCGGTACAATTTCTTCACTTAATGCTTAACATCTAAACGGGTTGGTCGGTAGGTTCAAAATTTTACGCATACCTTTCTTAAATATACTATAATTAATAATATTCGATGAGAAAGTAGAACAATTACTGGATGTGAATATACACGTCACTTCCGGCAATCAGACTAATCCAACCAAGCCAAATCCTAGGACATATTGCTGGTCCATTCAGGATACGGAATTTGTGCCTTCGAGAGATGTAGCAATAACCTCGAAGGCAAAGCTGAAGAGTATTTATAGTTGCATCTGAGGGGCGACAAGCCGTACCCTCGAAGCTATTGTTGCGAACAATGGTAATAAGTTTCTTGTATTTATGCTTGATTGTTGCCGTGCTCGGACTGAGTACACGGCCTTATAGTGTTTTTCTAAGTAAACGTTTTAATTCCGGTGCCCCTGCTTCATCACAGCCTGAAATATAAGGAAAATTAATTTTCTTCGGAATTATTTTACCATGTCCTTGAACAAGCCAGCAAAATAAGGGAGCTATGTCATAGATTATTCACTGGAAGTGACATTCACTTCCAGTAGTTCTTACTTTTTGTAATACAATATTATTTGTGGATTCTGCCGACTTACCCGTTTAGGAATGATGCATCTGGGCAAAGAAATCCTACCGGTACTGACATTTACTACGACTTCCGATAGAGTTAGGACAAAATGTCATTAGATATTATTTGACGTTAATGGTCTCTAAAATATGCCTGCAAATTTTGAGATCTATCATTTAAACGGTTTAGGAGTAACGTGATAGAAACTATTTACCGGAAGTGAGCTTTATATTCACGTCCAGGTGGATTATCGACATTTTCTCATAGAACATTATTTATTATACATGTAAGAAAGGTATGCACAAAATTTGGAACCTGCCGACTAACCCGTTTAAGTTATTCATTAAATAAAGAAATAGTACCGGAACTGACATTTACGATCACTTCCGGTAGAGCGACAACAAAATGTCATTAAATATTATTTGACGTAAATTGTCTCTAGAATATGCCTGCCAAATGTGAGATCTGTCCGTTAAACGGTTTATGAGTTATGTGATAAAGACTGTTTACCGGAAGTGAGCTGTATATTCACTTCCTGTTGGATTTTTTTTAATTTTCTCATAGAACGTTATTTGTCATAAATGATGTACAGAACGCCTGCAAGTTTCAGCGTATAAGATTGATCAGTTTATTAATGGTCGTGAAAAGTGCATCCCTGTACATGGTTTTGTTACTATTACCTTATTTTCGTATGTAAGGCCTTCTTTAGATTGCGTAGAGCAGCCTATACACTAACTAAGCTACACACAAAAAATTCATGCTTATGTCTGACGTGTCCTGATAAAATCACTAAGCTGCATCACTAGTAGCGGCATTACCAACTGTAAAGGATCCTGCTATATATAGGAGCTGAACCAACATCCGTGTCCTTCATCAAGACAAGTCTTTATTCCACTCCTGCCGTAGCATCGCTGCATTACACAGTATGAATTTCTTGCATTTCTGACGGGCGAACAGATATTTATTCAATAAAAAAGTGGATATCAACCTCCATATTAACGTAAACACCCCAAAAATCAAACTTGTCCCATTTTGGACTTTAGTCAACTTGCAAGACTGTCGGCTGCACAGGTTTACATGTCTTTTTTTCGTTAATTAGTTGCAATGTCAACCAAACAATACGATTGGCTAGTCTCATAGTTGTAATGCTCCTCTAGTGAGAGACTTTAATTTCCTACCATGTATGGAATCCACACTTCTTTTATAAGGTTTATAAATTGAACATGCTTACATGCTTACACGAGTGCGTACTTATTACGCTTCACAATTAGTTATGTTCGCCTTATAATTTATGCTAATTAATCATTACATGATGAAGTTGAATAAGGGCCAGCGAACAAGCAATCCAATGTAGAATTATACCGCAGAATAAAGGACAGCCAGACTATAGCTCGCTGGAACCAATACAGACAGCGGACAGATAGGCACAGCAAACGAACGCTCCACGCACCAATGGCATTTAAATACCTTTCCCCGTTCAGCCTGAATTTCTCCATACAATTTCCGAACTCGGTCCCGTTGGTAATTAAGGTTCCGAATGACGGCGAGTTTGGAGCTGATTTCTCTGTTACGTTCGTATGATTCCGCCAAATGGTTGGCGTTTGCTTTGTCCCAAAGTGGCTTGCGGGTCACTTGGCGCTTCGATTCACAGAACTGGCTCTAGCTATACGAATTAGGCAAATCGTTTGCTAGACCTTTAAAGCAGTTTAGAGAGATTCATTAGGACTTTATATCGATCCACGACTACCTTTGTCCCTATAAAGTCGAATCGCGTTCGCCTACTCGACAATGGAATGCTTCGTAGGATGAGGGGTCATGTTGAATGAACTGTGAAAACAGTAAGGCGAGCTTCTGAGAGTCAGTCAGAGGTTTTCTTACACCTGGAATAGATTCATTGTTCCTTACTGAACCAACTAAAGAAATCGTACACAAACCGTGTGAGGGTAATGCCCAAAACCCGCAGGCCATTCGGAAACAATGCACTAGGGCGCAGAGCCGATGCGTTATTGTTTACATACGGCCCAAAGGCTGAGGGCTTTATCCAGCGCAATATCCTGTTCGTGATAACCTTATGGATTAAGTTTTAGCTACTGGACGTAAACGATATCTGAGCTGAAATAGCAAACATGCAGTTTGTCTTCCAAACCCACATCATTCAAGCTTAATTATTACCCAACAAGTATCATTCAAAATTTCTGGTCAAGGTTTAAGGAAGAAACTTCGTAGCATTCATCTTGGCTGTGCTATTGGTACTTTCAATTATAAAAACTTAGTGGTCCCTTTTTGTTTGACGTGTGACATTTGGTAGCTACAAGGTCTTTGTTAGAACCGTAACGGTTGCGAGTTCTTCAGTGTAAAGTACTACAGGAATGTCAGTTGTTTTGGTATGAGCAGTATGATTTCATTCATTCTTTTACCAGCGTGAGTGAAAATATTTTGACTTGTTTAATCAGTAACGTTTTTGATAATGCTTTGAAATATCCGTTAAAACAATTGACAAAGCAACCGTCCCACAATCATGATAACCGTTTGGCTAATTTGTAAAGAAAAACCTATAGTTTCATACATTCGATTCGATGAAGCAACGAGTTTTGTAACCTACGATTTATCCTCCTTTTGTTTCCGACTGTTGTTTTTTTTTTTCAAGCAAGAACTGCTATATTTTGTTCCCCATCAACAACGAAGTTGCATAGCACACCAACGAAGCCACTTTCCGCCTTGATTTGTGGAGCACGTCATTATTTGTTCCATAGCAATACGTTTCAGGAAGTTCAAGTAGTCTCATTAGCCCCAAAATGGCACCGTCCAATTTCCAACGAAGGCTTTTTTTTTTGCCTCGTGAGCTCCCATATTTTCCCTTTTTCAATATTCAACATTTTTATGCATATAACCTACAAATACAGGTAAGTGGGTCACTTGAGTCAATGTTTACGTGTATAGGCCACTGGGTCATATTCCAGTACGCCACACCAATTCTTAGTCTTTTGTATAGCCGAAACGGCTGAGAAGACTATTGCGGCGACTCTGTCCGTTCGCCTGTCCGTCTGTGCATCCGTCGGTCGTCTTTTTCAACTGCAGAACGGCACCAGATAACATGCAAACGGTTTTCACCAATAGATTCAGCGACCAAATTCTAGTTAAAAAAAAAACGCTACTTTAAAACGTCGCTGCTTCCTTGTATCTTTAATGGATTTCTTGTCATAACTCAATGAAATAATAACATTTGATCGATGCATTTGAATACTACAGAAGACACGCAACCGAAAAATCAAAAGGATTTTGTTAAGGACGCATTTTTTGCTTCATTCAAAATAGTCGCAACACCGTGCTGCATGGATGAATTGGCTTACTCTCGAACCAAATTTTCCGTTAACTGCTTACTTACGAAATTATGTAACGGCAGGTCAAAAATTAGGCCTAAAAGCTGAAAATTAGGCCTTAAATCACGTTGCCAAGGTAACCTCAGGTCACCGCGCCGTGTTGCATAAAGGATTGAGTTCGCTGCTACTTACGAAATTAAAACGGCAGGTAAAAATGAGGCATGAAATATGTCAATGATGCCAAAAATCTAAAACTAGGCCTAAAAACTATTAACATAAAAAAACTAGCCTACACGCTAAAGCATGTTTAACCGGCAATTGTGATGGTCACTATTTTTATAGGAACGCTGTTGCAGTGCGTGATAGAGGTGTGCGCCTCAACATTTTCGAAAGTGGCGGAACTGAACAGAAGATCGGTTGTGACTAAAGTAGTCGCTACAGCCACTTGGTTTACCTGGTCACCCACCGAAACGGACTTATCTATTGACATGAGACCTGACTCGGAAAAACCCAATGACTACTTACCCATTGACTTGGACTGACTCAACCCTGTTAAACAAAAGTTTGTGTTCTGAGCATAAAACTTTGGTAGAGGGAAAATTAATTTTCTCCTTGGGCCTTTTTTAGGCGCCTGAATTTACGATTTTACCTAGAAGTAATTAGTACGAAGATGAAACCAACGGCATTCCCTCTTGAAAACTGTCATAAATAACGTATCAAAAGTCTGCGAAAATATTTTTGGTGGAAAGCTGCCATTTCTTCAAAATGGCGGCCTAATTCGACACTTTCATTGTTATTTATTGAAATACTGAATTCCTTTCAGTTAGCAAAATTATATCCCTAACGTTATTGTTCCTCTTGAAATTTCCTTTCCAATGATACCAAAAATAACCGGAAGTAACTACCGGAAGTGGTACTAATGCGTTAGTGAAAAGACGCCACATTTTTTCAAAATGGTGTCTGAATATGACACTTTGAATTCCCTTTCACAGTTAGCGAAATTACAACCTTGTCTTTATTGTTTTTCTTGAAATATCTTTTCCAATGATACCAAACACAACCGGAAGTACCTACAGAAGTGGTACTAATGAATCATGATTAGTGCATAGTATATGCTGTAATGTAAATAATACTGGAAATAATAATGGTATAATTGAAGGCATTGTTCACTTTGTGTGAAAAGCATTGAATTTGGTACGGATACACATGAAGGCTAACTGGAAAAAAAGCTATGAAAGCTAGTTCAAAAGGTTATTTGGCTGTAATTCCTGAACCGTCAATAAATCAAAAGCATAATGTGAAGCAAAAACTTTCAGCACACAATTCTAGGCAGAAAAGGTCATGTACATCTTTTACGTAATAGCAACCCCTGAACCACAAAATCGTAATATTACCCTTAATTCACGCGAATGCTTCTTTTTTCACTAGGTTGTTGTAGTGATTTTCTTGCTCTTGCGGATCCTCTAATAGCCCGAAATAGACATGCTTAGATATTCTAAAAGGTGCAAATCTGTTTTCCATCAATCTGAACCAAATCTGTTTAACTTAGATAAGGACAGTTCTACAACCATTTATAGGTGAAGAGATAATGGCGTAGAAGCGAAAATTTACGTTGATTTTCGAATTCAAAGTGCTCTTGCTATCCCTCTAATTGGCCGAAATGAACATGCTTAGAATTTTCTGAAAGGTGGAGATCTATTCTTTCCATAAATTCTAACCAAAATTGTTTAGCTTTGATAGGGACCGTCCTACGCTTGTTCAAAAATATAGCTGTAATTGGCGTAGCAGCTAGTTTCATTTTCAAAGTGCTATTGTAATACTCGTATTTGTGTTTGTATCTAAGATAAACAACTTTGGTTAAGATTGATGGAAAGAATAGATTCCTACCTTTCAGAAAATTCTAAGCGAGTTTATTTTGGGCAGTTAGGGCGCGTTTATGCAAGGACGATTTTCTCGCTTACTAGCTTTTACTTGGTCATTTCTAAATCTGCTGGCTGCTTCTCGCCTTTGTCGGAGAACGCGGCTTTCAAGTTGTCTATAAGTAGTAACCATGGCAACAACGCGGACGCAAATTTTCTCCTCGTGCCTCGCGACATGACGTACGATGCTTGCAACATGACAGCGTCGATTTATTACAACAAGAAAACAATTTTTACTGCAGCACACGACGACCGACAGATTCCTGAATACCGGCATTCGAAGGTTTGTCTTCGAATCGATAACTCCGAAATGGACGCCATGTTGGATTTTGAATTCTCGCTGCGAGTAGCTATTTATTCTACCGTCGTTTGATCACTGCTAGAAGCTGTTTTTTCAGCGAGAATAGCAAATTTTGGAAATAGCGTAAAATTCCAATGTTGTAGCAATGTTTAAAATCACTGTTGCACTTTGTTCTTTGTCCGTGTTGTTATTTTTTAATTTGTTGTCTATGACCGCAATCATTTAACAGAAACGAGAAATTAATCGTAAATAAATAACGGTTGCCTAGCAAATAGCTTTCGGCGAGCGAGAAGGTCTCGCTGCGTAAACGAGCCCTTAGAGGGCTAGCAATAGCACTTTGAATTCGAAGATCACAATACGCTTTCGCTGCTCCGCCAATATCTCTTCATCTTTAAATGAGTGTGGGACGGTCCCTATGTAAGTTAAACAATTTTGGTTGAGATTATTGGAAAGAACACATCCCCACCTTTCAAAAAAATCCTAAGCATGTCCATTTCGTGCTATTAGAGGGTTAGGAAGAGCACTTTGCATTCGGAAATCACCATAAGCTTTCTCTGCTACGCCATTACCTCTTCACCTGTAAATGTGTGTAGGACTATCTAAGTTAAACAATTTTGGTTAGGATTGATGGAAAGAACAGATTTCCGCCTGTTCTTTCTATTCAATGAAAATGTAATCATGCTCATTTTGGGCTATTAGAGGATTCGCAATAGCACGAAAATCACTATAGCAACCAACTGAAAAGAGAAGCGTTCGCACGAATTTATGGGTGATAATAAGATTTTGTGGTTTCAAGCTTGCTTTTAAGTGAAAGATGCATTATCATCTTTCCTGTCCTGAATTATGTGCTGAACATTTTTGCTTCACATTATGCCTTTGATTTATTGATGTTTAAGAAGTTACAGCAAAATAACTTTTTTGGGGGAAGGGGGATTAAGTCACCCCTCCCTCCGAGGGGGTTTTGAACTTGCTATCATAGTTTTTTTCTAGTTAACCTTCATGTGCATCAATACCAAATTCAATGCTTTTCACACAAACTAAACAATGCCTTCAATTTTCGGCAGTATTATATTTTCCATTACGGTGTATAGTATGTACTAGTAATGATTCATTAGTACCACTTGCGATAGGTAATTCCGGTTGGGTTTGGTATCATTGGAAAGGAAATTTAAAGATGAACAATATAGTTAGGGAAATAATTTCGCTAACTGTGAAAGAGAATTCAAAGTGTCATTTATACAGACGTCATTAAAAAAAAATGCGTGTTTTCACTAACACATTACTACCACTTTCGGTTTACTTCCGGTTATGTTTGGTATCAATGGAAATGAAATTTCAAGAGGAACAATAAAGTTAGGAAATAATTTTGCTAACTGTGAAAGGGAATTCAGTATTTCGAAAAATAATAGTGAAAGTGTCGAATTTATGTGCCATTTTGTCGGCTTTCCACCAAAAATATTTTGGTAGACTTTTGATATGTTATTTATGACAGTTTTCAAAGGCGAATGCCGTTGGTTTCATCTTTGTACTAATTACTTCTAGGTTTGGCCATTTTTTGCGCTATATTCAGGCGCCTGTTTCCTCAGAAAATTGTTATTGTTATATTCAGCCATCCTTTGAGCATGGATATGAACATGCAATAAAAGGCCAAGACCTTAAGATTAATTTTCTGTGAGAATGGAATTGTCAACAACGACTATCTTCATTTAGGTCTTTGCAGCAACTCTGCACCAACTGCTGCAATACTACCGTGATCTATGGGGATACCTTATTGGTTACCTTATTGGGGATACCTTATTGAAAAACCTTATTGGATACCTTATTGGGGATACGTGAAAAACCACAGCATTTTCTTAAAGCAAATTAAGTATTAAATCGGTCACCATCCGCACCCCTGTCGATTAATTTCTCGTTTCTTGTGCTCAAAATGGTTCTTGCTGCAATGGGTCGGCTGCTAAGAAACTTAACCTAACCGAACCTAACCTAACCGAAATCGTCATTGTCGGCCGATGGGGAAATTTCTCATTTATTTGACGGCCGAAGGTGCCCATCGGAATCGAGTAACAATGCCTTTGCAAGGATAACAATGACAAAGTACGTCAATGACAACAATACTTTGGATTGGTGATTGGAACCGTACGTGGTTTAAAAACACTGTAGGGTTACAAGCCAAATATTACACTCTTTGTTTCAACAATGATTGCCGTAATCGAGCTACGACCTCGGGAATAAAGTCGCTTCAGAACTGAATTAAATTGAATTTGTTGCCAGGGGCCGTGGCCTAGCCTTACATAGCTTATCATACAGGAAAGCAACAGACGACCAAACATAACCTAAGACCCACAAACACAGGCGAGACGCTTAACAGCACCGACTACAGAGCAGAGGGAGAGAACAAGTAGGGAACAACCACCTCATACAGACACCCCGGAGGCCCTGACAACGTGCTAAATACGTGCCACAGCTTTCAGATTCGTCAGGGACGCAGTATCCTCAGTGAGAGACTGGAGATCAACCAATGATGGGTGACTGCGAAGATGGCCGACCAGAATCGCCCTGTGGGAATGGAGGGCACGACAAAACAGGAGGACTCCATTCCACAGACAGAGCAGAGCGGCGAAATGGCCTATCTCAGTGGTGAACCGGTGTGCACGGAGAAGGAAGTGGCCCACCCGCACCCGAGACACAGCCCTTGCCTTCCCAAACAACAAGGAGTACAGAACAGACGACAGGCTGCACTGGGGCTGGACACTGGAGAGAGTGCGACCAGTGAAACAGGACTGCCGCTCCTCGTTCCACCTCTGGAGGAACCAGGTGTGAAATAAAGACCTCTTGGCACTCACAGCAGAGACGACAGAAAGCAGATCCGACCACGCTTCTAAAACAACTTATTCGCCAATCATTATTGGAACCTAAAGGGCCTTAGGGCTTCGACAGGCAGATGACCAGACATGGTAAACGCTCACTAAAACCCTTTGAACCCCTTTGTAACATCTATTACAAGGATCAGGGGTGATTGTCCAAGCCATTGTTGCTTGAAATCTTTAGTTTCCACACGGAAAAGAAACGAAACTTGAATTACTTGGTGGCAAATTTCAAAACCCTCCCACTTATTTGACCGGTCTTCTACAACCCCCAAACCAACCAACGTACAATATTTAGATCACCAAGCCATTGTTGCTTGAAATCTTTAGTTTCCACACGGAAAAGAAACGAAACTTGAATTACTTGGTAGCAAATTTCAAAACCCTCCCACTTATTTGACCTGTCTTCTACAACCCCCAAACCAACCAACGTACAACATTCAGATCACCACGCATTCAGTTGCGTCGGCCTTCCCAATGTTTCTCGAGCTGTGAGCAAAAAGTCGATGGGATTTACCATGAGGAAAACGTTACTATAGCTGCTGACAATTGTTGTCAGCAGTGGCAGTCATGGTGCCACAAGGAGAGAGGGACAATTTTGCTAGATAAATCCTATCGGAAATTCCTCAAATCTTTTACATGCCACAATCGACTTGAGCATGAGACATCACAGGGCCCTTCTCTTCCCGAAATTGCCAGGGGTGGCTGCGGCCGAACTCTAACCCTGGACCTCTGCCACATTAGAAATCTTGCCTCTTTGCAGCTACTAACTATCTACTTACCTAGACAACATCATGAAAACAACGTTATTGATGAACCTTTCTCTTTATGAATGCTGGACACTCATTCTTTAACTTTTGGTTATTCTTTACCACCCCCACCCCACCATTTCCTTACATTTTCCACAATAAAAAAGTTGTCGGTCGTATTGGGATTTATCTTCAACATGATAAAATATGCTTTTAGTTGCTTACAGTTAACAGACACATATCTGCCAGTGAGGCAGCCATTTTATCAACGATCAATCTTTTATCAATCGGATGTCCACAATCGGATGAACTACTGTTTCTTGGCGGCCACACACTAGAGTGTGTCTAGATGCTCATCACTTCATATCATATACTTTTGGCGAACGGTACATCAGCGTTATAGTAAAATCGCGTTGGCGAAAGATTTCGAATTTATGGCATGACTGAACCCGTCGTCTAAAGTAGATAACCAGAGTTAAGGAGCGTATGAATCGCGCAGGTTAATATCGACCTCTCTCCTTTGGTGCTTTGAATGTCTGTGCACGTGGATGCGGAACCTTGTCTCAGCTCCTTTTATATTTTGCACTCGCCGTGCATAATAATCACAGGAGGGATGAATAGAAACGCAAAGAAAAGAAAGTGAAGGTGGGAGGAAGAGTTGATGACACGGAGGCACGCTATGCCTGCGCTCATAATTAAGGAGGATGGATATGCCACGAGGTGAAGATGAGACGTCGAAATTCCGGTTAAAGAGACAGGAAATAAGGGCGGAAAGCAAAGGGGAAATGTTAGAAAAAGAGATTTTGAAAGAATTAGAGTGGAAAGGCGGAAATCGCGATGAGGACTCGCATGGAGAGATCATTAATTTGCCTTAAATCAGAAAACAAAAACGCTCTTAATCTGAACGTCAGAGGATATTGAATAAGTTTGGAGATTACGGTCGTAGCGAACACTGAACCAGTTTGCAAACTTTGTCCGCTTTATGTTCGTAGCATGAAAAATTTCCGGTGACTCCGCTCTTAGGCTCACCTGACTACCCTCATTCCCAATTTCCTGGCTGTGTTGGCTGTACTGAACAGGAGAGAAAAACTTCACCAAGGGTGCATGGAAATAGGCTTAGTTTATAATCTTAAAAGAAATTGAACTGTTATATTTCTGGGGACGAGGAAGGGATGGTGGAGGAACTAGAAGAAGTTATTCTTTAACAAATCCAAAAATACTGTATTAGAAGCTATGGAGTCAAACAGTTAAGTTAAAGAACCGTTATTAAACTGCAAAACTCGTTTAACTGATATTAAAATTATGATTCATTTTAAAATGGCTTTCAAATTTTTTTTTAATGTAGAAAAAGCTGGTCATTTCAACTTGATTAGTTGCTTAGCCCCATTTTCGTGCCACCGTTTTAAATCTGGTAGCATTCGCAGACCACTTTTGGGAGTTAAGATCTTAATTCGTACTTGCACCACTTGTTGAGACACTACCCGCACTGAAAACGGCATTTTGCACAAAATTTCAAAGTTTACTTTGCTGCAGTTAATCAGATTTTACTCTGAGGAAAAGTCTGACTGAGTGGCACGAAAGTTTAATGAATTTATTCCATTTAAAGCAACATTCGGCCTGCCTTATAACCTTCCGCCAGCCTTATAACACTCACGCAACGATCACATCCGCGTATTTAGCACAGCTAAGGTCAATTGAGACGGTAGCTTCGTTCCTCACAGCGAAAAACGTAGCTACTGTCTCAGTTGGCATTGCGCCTAATAGTCCAGCCAGCGTGAACGCATTGATTGTGTCGTCAAAAACCGGAATGATTCCTGTATTTTAAAATCACGATTTATAGTTTTCTAGACTAGTGTTTTATAATTTTGCTTCGGCGATCTATTGGAATAATTAATATTAATTCTTACTGTATTAGCCTTTTAGATTTTTGGTCCCATAGTAATTACCAGCAAACGATTAAAATTAATACTGCGCACACACAGATAAAACTTCAAGGTCATTGTAGTCGCGCGATGCATCATATATAAGTTCGGGACGAACGTAAATAAAGTTAGTAATATTCAACAGAAAATCTCCTAGACGCCACATTTTAAAACGGATTTTTAGCACGGGAAAGACTAACGGTAAGTAAATAGACCTTTGGACCCGTACTTGATGTGGAGGATCGAGAAAAATGGCGCTGGGAGGTATATCCCATTAATGCGACAAACAGTCTTCATTAAAGACTGGCCTTGTGAGGATACAAGCTACTCTATTCTGACAAAGAAAGAAAAGACAACTGCCCCGACTGAAAATCGAATCCTACAGGGCTGTTTATTTCTTAAACATTTACCTTTTAATTGTCTGTTATTAATTGCTTCCTTACTGGGACTATTGGAACTACTCTGGCCAATTCTGGACGAACTTTCGGCCCTTACGATGATCGGAGGTTTCCCAGATCCATTCCCCAGGATGGCTCCACCCTTTCCTAGATATTCCTCTTAAAAAAGTCTGGTAATGTTTCAAAATTGAGCCGGTTCAGGCACATCAGCATTAAATTGCTTTGGCTGGCTGGCGTAAGGCTCAAAAGGAATTTATAAAAAACACAACAATTTTTTAGTGTGATGGTTGAGAAGTAAGTTGCTTTAATTCCCTCCGGATTTGTATGTTTGTGACATTTTGGTCACCATGGAGAAAGGCTAAACAGTTTCTCAGCTCGGCTCGAGCCAACAACGATGGGTTCGCCATAGTACGCGGGAAGTCCGTCTGGGTTTGAGTCCTAGTCGGGGCAGGTGTCTTTTCGTTCTTTCTCATCTTAGTGCGTGTTGTGTCCTCGTAAGGTAACTCTTTAATGCAGACTGTTTCCTTCGTAAACGCTTCATCTTGTGATTTACTGCTATTATTCTATTTCGAGGAAAACTCCAAGAGTCGCCCCTGGTTTGAGTTGTACGTCTCTCATCCTCCAGTCAAGGAGTTCCACCTCGTGGGGAAGAAATGGTGATTTATTGTTCTGTGACCTGAGGGTTTTAGCACCGTGTAGGTCAAATTGGAGCAAACTTGAAAAAATAACCTATCAGAAAGAAGGGCACATGGCTTTGTTTTACTGTGTTTAGATTAGCAAGTAATATATTTTGTTGGTGTTGGTGGAAGCTAAAGCCAATTGGCTTGGAATTACAAGAGATAGATAAATACATATCCACCCAAACACACGTCACACACACTCGCTACTTTTTCTTTACTCAACTTTTCAATACTGTTCTTCAGTGAAGTCGTCTCCTTTCCTTTCATCTCTACATTGGTGGTACGTGATGATACATGACTATTATTTATTTATTTTTTAGCATTTTTTCCCGTGAAGCACAATTAATCGTTAAACACTATAATAAGTACAACCAACTGTTGAACAATAACTTGTTACGTAAGACATTTGGAGGAATCTAAAAAAAATTTGCTAATTAAATTTAGAAAAAATTAAAGTCCATGCGTCCATGTTGGCTTTCCTGCATCACTCAGTTTTACAATATTAGTTCAAACTTATGTGAAAGTTGCAAAAACTTTTAATTTCGTACGTTTTACCACGTACGAGACGGTTTTGCTACATTCATTCAAACGTAAGTAAATGTTACAAAGGGTATACATGCTCAGGATGTCCAAAAATGGGAAGAAAATATGTTCTTTTAAGTGGTATAAAAAAGCGAAAAATATTTTATTAAAATAATAAAGGAGTTAAATACAGCTTCAGCTGTATGTGATAGCTTCGCACTAAAGAATTTTAATCAAAACCTTTGTAAAACCGCAAGATTTATAATATTATTATGAAACTACATAATCGAAATCCGAAAATGAACAAAAAGGCTTAAAAGTTCAAGTGATTAATACAGTTTTTAAATAGATTAAGAGAGTTTAAAATTAAATACCAATAGCAATGTTACCTGTTATTTATTAAAAATGAAAATATTTTTCTGTAATATTTTCATCTCCAATCAATAGCAGGAAAAATTGCTACTGGTCTGTAATTTTCAACTCTGTTATGCTATTTAAAAACTGGACGAATCACTAGAACTTTTAAGTATATTATGCCAAACTAAAGCAATTACAACAATTTCTTTTGAAGTGAAAAGTAATCACATGACGACCACTTTGACTGTCAAACACGCAAAGTATGTAAGTGAAGCGTTAAATAAAAATTGTTAAAAATTTGTTGAAGGCCTTCTATTACAGTAAACCTAAATGGCAATTTTTGACCTACAGAAGGCATGTGACAAACTTGACAGGAAAAAATTAAAGGCTAATCCGGAAATATGTGTTAAAAATTTGTGCAAAATTTTATAAAATTGTATCTAGACACACGCTAGTGTGTCGCCGCCAAGTAACAGTAGATCATCCCATTGTAGAGATCCGATTGTTAAAAAAATTATTGTAATAATAAAAAGGCGGCTCACTAGCAGACATGTGTCTTTAACTGTAAACAACTGAAAGCTCATTTTGCCATGTTGAGGATAAATACCAATGCGACCAAAATGTTTCAAATTGTAGAAATTGTAAGGGAAAGGGTCAGATATTAAGAAAAACTAAAATTTAAAGGATGAGTGTCTACCAATCATAGCGAAAAAGATGCGTCAATAACGATGTTTTTATGTTAATGTCTAGCTAGCTAGCTGGCTAGCTAATAGGATTTTTCCCATGTTAAATCCCATAGACTTTTTGCTCATGGCTAGCGCAAAATTGAGAAGGCCTCCGTAGCTGAATTTTGGCACACGGATGTATGTTGGTTTGAGAGTTGTAGGGGCCAGGACAAATGCGTGGGAGGGTTTTGAAATTCGCCACCAGCGAATTTAAATTTCGTTTCTTTTCCAAGTTGCAACCAAAGATTTCAAGCAACAATGTCTTGAACAATCAACACTGGTCTTTAGATTTATTGTAAAAGCCTGGACGAACTAAGAACTGAACTATAGCGAAGGACAAAATAAGGAAACATTGACGTTGCCGTGGATTACGTAAGAATAAAAGGATGCACGTTAGATGATGGTTACGCAACAATACGAGCATACACGAGCTAAAGGGTTTTTTGTTAATAACCCAAAAATAAAATGCTTCGCGTTCTGCTGTTTTAGTAAAAGTGGCCTTCGGGGGTTTCTGCATGACTAAATGTCAATGAAATCTTGAAAAGTTAAGGAGAAGGTGCAGGGATAAACAAAACAACTGAATGGGATGTGCTGATTGAGTGAGCGAAGAGAACGAAATCGGCGATTGTTAGCCAGGTCTGTGCCAAAACTGGATTTAAGCAACTTAAGCATGTGTGAAGAGTGGTCATACAATAAACTAAGCCGTGGCAATTTGGTTAATCTAACGGCTAATTGGCAATGGTAAATTTGAAAATTAGAACTGTGAAAATTTATAGATATCGAATTCCTCTAGAAAAAATGGTACGGATGAAGATAACATGGTGTTCCCTTATGTACGTTCACAGTCCTATGAAAGTTGTGATATCCATCCAAAACCAAAACTGGTAGAAAAACCCGCCAAGTTTCCAAAAACGATCGGCCTTTGAAGGTAGTGATATCATTCAACCATGGAAAGACCGCCAAGGTCAATCCTATTAGCCAAGTTAATCGTACCCAATAATACTTTGGACGTTAAATGAAAACTTGAAGATTGCTACAGCGAGTAGCAATCTTCAAGTTTTCATTTAACTTTCGAACTATTAGTCGGTGCGATTAACTTGGCTAATAGGATTGACCTTGGCAGCCTTTCCTTGGTTGAATGATATCACTACCTTCAAAGGCCGATCGTTCTTGGAAACTTGGCGGGTTTTTCTACCAGTTTTGGTTTTGGTGGATACAGCTACCTTGACGATAGTCAAATTTGATGATAATTAATATACATATAGTATTATACAGACTGCTTACAAATAACAAGCGAGTACCCCAAGGATCCGTATTCGGCCCAATGTTATTTCTCCTTTGCAGTAGGACATAAATGAAACTTGAACCATAACTTTAACTTTATTTACTGATGATATCCTAATTTTAGTAACTATGAGGACAAGAACTAACAAATGATGGCTTTTGTTAAACAACAAGTCTTAAATAAAACACAATATGTCATGCAAAAGAAATTAGCAGTAACAAAAAAAAAGGTAATGCTAGAAATAGTGAAAAAGGTTGTGCTAGTATTAGGCAGTACACTGCACAACGATACTGTACAATGGTTGAATATTCTAGAATCTGCCAATATATCCAGCACACTGAGATATTAAAACATCTAGGAGTAGAAATTGATAACAAACAAAAATTCGAATATCATATCGAAGGATTAATAAAAAAAATTAAGCCAAATCATGCCAAAATTTTAATTTTAAAAATTCACTGGAGTTAACAAACAATAAAAATCATTTATACCTCTTGGGTGAAACCATAATTAATTTACGGATTTGAGATCTACGGAATTGCTAGCACAACAGAACTAAACAAACTTCAGAAAATTCAATATAGAATTATAAAAATTCTTTTTATAAGTAGAACACGTCACTCGGCTAAACTGATACACAATTGCATAAAGATTTTGAAATTTAACATAATTTCAACGAAAGTATGTTGTCTCAACTAAGTGAAACCGTACATGTGAAAAAAAACTTTTTACACTGTGAAGCAAAAAAAAAAAACAGAACAAAAATAAACAGGAGCAAAAAAGGCAAGATTATTATAAGGGTCAATTCGGAATTTAGATAAATTGGTGAAATAAAAAAAATATGCCTCCTTAAATGGCAATTGACAACAAATCAGTTTAGAAAGTCTATTGAAAAAAAAATATGCAAAAATGTAATGTTGTTAAAATATGTACCTATGAATTGTTTGCATTACATTATGTCTATTTTTTTGCTGCATGGAGCCGTATGTATTAACCTTCTTGATGTAACTACCATCACACACAAGTACTAGAATAGCAAGAGTTAACTACGAACAAATATCTTTTTTCCAATTAGAATCTTGAAATAATAAGGCCAGTATCTATTAGGGACTGCATGTGGCACTCCTGCCTGGATTTCACATATTGATTTACTTTTAGGACTAAATTCATTTTCGGAGAAACAAAGTAGATTACCGTTGAGTTGACTGAGGATGAATACCCAGGGTGTTGCAACTGTCTCACTATGTCAGCTGTTAAACGTTTAATTAAAATTGACCAGAAACGTTGTTTTGACATTAATTGGCTTGACATGCCCACGTCCGTTTACAGGTCACCAGCTTCGTTTGAAACCTCTTGGCCCCTGCAGGTTCGCTGTCAGACGGCTTTGTATGTAGCTAAAATGTCAGGGCCTTGGACATCCATACATCACTCCCAAAAATGCAAATCCTCACGATTATTCACTTTTCTCGTAACTGCAAGTTTACCAACGCAAACAGTGTGCATCTCCGTTGCTGACGAGTGCCAGTGACGCAATAATGTGGCTACACATTCCATATTATGTCATTCTCATCCTAGTCCACTCAAACCCACAAACCTTCTAGAAAAAAGCAGAGAAGGGCTTGGTGTCTGTCGTGTGGATTGATTGTGTTCATTAAGAGTCTTCAGACCTTAACTGAAATACGTGATTCATGTGTTTTTTAAGTGTCGATATCAGAAAACCGACACATAAAATTTACAGTGTCATTATTTGTAATGTGAAGGCCAAGAAACAATATTGCTTTCCCTCCTTGAATGTATGTTTGTGGCCTCTAGGTTACCACTAAGAAAGTTTGAACAGCTACTTAGCTCGGCTGGAGACTGTAGCCAGTACCCGCCCGGTGGTTAGAGCGCCCAGCTGGTAAACGGGAGGTCCTGGGTTCGAGTCCCAGTCGGGCAGTTGTCTTTTCTTTCGTTCTCAGACTAGTGTATTATGCATTTTCACAAGGACAGTCTTTAATGCAGACTGCCTGCTTCGTTTAGAATCCCTAAATATTAAACAGTTTCAACTATAACATTTTTCTTGCGAGTTTTAACACATTCTATTTTATAGTAGTTTTCTTTACAATTTTCTGTGGAATGAACGTGTTTTTAGTTATTAAATTAAGTTAGCAGTTAATGTACAACTAAAAGACTTCACACGAAAAAACATTTTTAGTTGTACGTTTAATTTCTTATTAATTTCTATTGAACTTAATTTACAAACTAAAAATAGTTTCATTCACGCAGAAATGGGTAAAGAAATTACGTGTAAAATAGTTTGTGTAAACTCGCTTGAAAATTAATATAGTTGACATTGCTCACTACTTAGGGATTCTATCAGATACGCACTGGAAATTTAAATAACATATTATTAAAGTATCTTAACAGTAAAGAGAATTGATGCCATGCTTTGCTAGGTAAGAAAACTTTTAAACGAAAAAATAAGCAACAGATCTGCAAAGCTTGTATAGCCAGCCAAATAAAGTATGGTGTTGAACTTTATGCATTCGCTCCACATACGTTTGTTAAAAGGTTATAATCTAAATGAAATTAATTAAGATACTGTTTAAAAATAAGAGGACGCATGAACTACAAAAAGACATTTCTTTCGTCATAAAGTCTTTAATATTAAACAATTAAGAGAGTTTACGGTAATAAAAAACTGTTTTAAGAAACTTATCGGAAATTATGATGAATCAAAAATGGAATAAATGAGGGAGAAAAAATAAGGTATCAAATGCCGCTTTGTACAAATGTAACAAATGTAATGTCCCTAAAATATTCAGCAGTTTGCAAAACAAATCCATAAATTGCTACTACCAGCTAGGTGAAAAATAACGTGAATGATTGCTTTCTTTTGAAAATATATATCCTTTATGTGAATGCATTTTTTAATTACAGTTTTCTAAGATGGAATTATGTAATTCCTAGTTGAGTTGTTTCGTTGCATACTTACTACATACTTGAGTATATTTTTCTTTGTTTCTTTATTACTGTTAACTGTTTTTTTGCAAAGTTTGTTAAGTAAATAACACACTAAACAATTCAAACTTCACGTCAACTGTTTGGAATTTGACAAGAATAAATAAATAAAAGATATTGGCTTTAAAAAATGACTTCAATCATCAATTGCTATTTTCATGATAATATGAATAATTTTGATATTTGAGATAAGTTTAAAAATTCCTTGTTTAATTATATTGATTTACGAACTTAAATCCACACATTGGATACAATGACTATGCGGAAAATTTCAAATGCAGAGGAAATAGGGTTAAAAGTAATCATAGAAACATAAAACGGATAGGCAGACACCACTACATGACACCAACACGCTGTGACCACTAAAATAATATAAATATCGTCATGAAACGAGTTTCTTGCTGTGCGTCTGAAAATATATATTTTAAAAATTCCTTTAAGTAGCAAAAGAAAAAAACATAACCACTATGTGCAAGATTGACATTATGACACTATGACATATGACATTATGACACGTGCACTTAATGGCTTTTTCCCCTCATTCCTGTTGTGCTTCTATACGCATTTCAACAACAAAAAAACTTCCCCGTGTATTCTTCGCTTCGTTCAAGGCCCAGAAGGATGGTTTACGTAAACATCAAATTGCTGCGGTTCCTACTGAAATTGAAACTAAAAACTATAGGAGAATGCTTTTTTTTTTGGTAGGGAAGGGTGTGACGGGTTTTCTAAACAAATTTGATGGGGAGGGCTTTTAATTGCCTTTGAGTGATGTGCACCCCTGTGGCTAGAGACTGGCCGACATAATGTTTTCAATAAGGCCTCCCTCTATTTCTTTCTCTCTCTTTCTCTTTTTCTTTTCTATCACCCTCTTTCTTCTGCTTCTCTCTTTTTCTCTATCTCGCTTTCTTACTTTTCAACATGGAGGAGAGCAAGCTCTTGCATCTTTGCATCTTAATTAGGAGCAAGAGTTAGTGTTCTTGTAGTTTACATCCCAGTAACGTTTTCTGCATTTTATGCATTTCATATTCATTGTTCTTGCAATTATGCACGATTCATTTCTTTGGCTTGCGGATGTCGGGAAGATATCCACAGTACAATCAAAATCAACACTTGAGCGGGTTGCCTTGCTCTTGCTTTTCGAATTGCGAAACCATTTAAGACTATTTTGTTTGACTTTTTAGTTTATCTAATGTAATTCCTTTTGCTTGACAACGGATAAAAAAAATCCGGAAACCTCGCATCCGAATGTATATATATGTGCACTTACCGGCTTTTTACACTTTGAGCATTTTCAGTGCTTTTTTCTCCAATAATTCCCCAATACTTGCAACGTCTGTGGTATGTCTTTTGAGTTTGTGCGTCTTTGGACCTTCTTGAGTGTATTGGTGCAATCATCAGGTCTACAGTAGTCCATTAATTCGTTTTTTTTCTCTTTGTATGGTGATCATCGTGAGGCTGGTGGGATGTAACATAATTGTAAGTGTTGATGCAAGTCTCAATGGTTCTGTGACGTGTTCAAGGTAGGCATCGGTCCAAAGGTTGACTGGAAATGTCCGTCACCCCACTTTTCAGTTCAGAGCAACGAAATGGCGAAAGTGGAGATTAAAATTACACAGCACGTAAGGATGCTTTTTTTCTCTCTCCTTTCGTTAATCCGTCAACGTTTGAGACCTCATTCGTATTTTCAAAAGACTTCTGCACAATTTTCCATGTTCCCATTGGTCGATCGTGTGACTCGTTCTAGCATTCGATTGGTCGGTAGTCGACCACTCAAACCACTGAAAGGTTTTGGGGTCCCGGGATCCTGCCCCAATATTGCAATTCACGCTGAACCTTAACTATTTTTCTTTCAATTTTTGGAGCCCTGCTAAAGTCGTCCGATGATGTGAAAAATGTTATGACCTTCAATCGATCATCTGACTTCGAATTCAGACAGGTCGTGACAGGAATGAAGCTTATTCTAGACACAGTCTGTGAAGAAGCATACTGAAATTATAACGGGCGTATTGGTTCACATTATATTTACCTATGTGACATGACAAAGAGAACACTGAGATCATCCTAATTTTAATAGGTTGCCAATAGCAGTAAGTACGTATAAGAATGACAAAGAGTTTCATTAAAAGCTGACGCTGAGTAATAAATAGCTTGGTTATTCATTATCAAACAGTGACAAAATGTTAATAAGTCATCTTCTTGTTTTTTCTTTTAACTTTTATTTATGCAACCATTTTCAACACCAGCACGTTGTAATTTTTCTATTGCTTTTTTCTGTATAGTTTTTGTTTTTGTAGAAATAAGAAAAAACACTTCCAAATGTACCCCTACAAAAACATATAAAGGATTTCGGGTTAATATCGAAATAAAATCCCATTTATATTATTATTTTATTTTAATTAAAAATATGTTTTCGTCTACTTCCAGTTTTGCTTTCTTCTGTTGGATATATTAATTTTCTAAAGCCTGTTGTGCACTGTAGCCATAGCTTAATGTGTGCACAGCATTCAGTGTGCTGATGCTGCTATCACTGCCTGAGGTTGGGAACATCAATAACATTAGATGAAACCCCGAGAAGTGAGTATATTTGCTGAGGATCGACGCATGTTTACCGAATGACTGTCCTCTGAGGCTAAGCCTTGACATTACCATCAATGCTTCGTCCAAAGTACCCAGTAAAGGGGCTTGGTTCAATATGTTCGGTTTCGCAGCTTAATTGCAAAGATTTCGGCATTGTCGTTACGCAGTCTTGTAACATCATTAATAAGTACGTAGGTTTGTTGTGTTGCCCACCATGATTTTCGACAGCATCAGCATTCATCCCATCCATCTGCGTAGCATGATTAACAGTCTTTTTCTAACATTAAATTAAATGTCTGAAAATTGCTAATATGCCATATTTCCATTTTTTTTTCCATTGAGTCTTAGCTTTTTGATCAGCGTCCTTTGGGTAAAAGATGCTAATCGAAAAACCATGATTCAGCCATCAAACCGGAGCCACTACTGACACAGTTCTTGGTGGTATTAACAAGTATTAGCATGGAATACGAAATGAAACTTGAGTTCTAACGTTTACGGAACCCAACATAATGAATAATAGGGACAGAAAATGGGCATCCACTTTGCGATGCTGAGGGGAATCCCTTTCTATCGCAAGTCGATCCACTGTGAAAGCCTTTCGTAAGCATGTTTTTAATAATAACGATCTTAAGGAAGTAGTTTGAAGGCGATCAGATGCCGCCATAGCTCTATCTATTTGTTGGGACTAACTTGGTTATGCAGCTAAACTTCGAACGATCAAAACTTCGAAGAAAATCCTTAACATGTTGAGGACAGATAAACCGGCTAGTAGCTTGTGTCATACAGTATTTTTTTCACATTTCAAACAAGAAAACATTTACAATGTTACAAATATTGTTAGTTGGTTTTTAAACTCGGTTGAACAAATTAAAAGATATGACATTTACTGTAGGCTCTTAAAAACCTAAGACAACGTCTTACGCACATTTAGCATACAAGATGCGAAAACTAGACACACACCTATCAAACAATGAATACGCCAGCATTGTTACTCCAGCATAGTTTGTGACAGCATCAAAAGCGAACCTGATGTGATTAGTAAGACTCGCTTGTTAGTTGCTAGTTCGATGGAATACTGTGGTTCAGTAACAGTTTGTTAACCTTATCATATCCAATCTTCTACTCTGAAAGGAATCAACAAATATTTTTTAAACATGTTAACGAAATCTTGAATTGCTAAGTTACCGCACATTGGAATTTGCTACATCTTTGCCACGTCCAGCAAATTTCCCAGCAAAGTAAACATTTGCCATCTTAATTCGAATCACATTAAGTGTTACACTGTGTTGCAATCCCCCTTTAAATTTGTTGGTACCTAAAATCAATAGGTTCAATGGTTTCGCAGTCGAGGCTGATGCAACGATGCTGATGCGTTGCTTGTTTGATGGGGTCTAGTTTTCCACATACTTGTCTGTGAAATACTGTGTATGCGACGTTGTTTTGGGTTTTTTAAAAATTTGAAAAAAAATAATAGCATTTATTTCGTATATCTGATTTCAAAATCATGACAACAACAGCAACATATATATGATTTTTTTGGGGGGTTATCACGTTTTTTCTTTCTGTAATTGTTCTGCACACTTGTAGGTTTGATGGACTCGAAGCCGAAGCCATAGTGCAGACTGTGTCCTGCAGTCACGGTCTTAAATATATTGATTCATTTACTTGTTATTTGCTTTCGAATTGTGGTTTGTATCGTTATTTCTTTTTTTCACCTTGCATGTTAATAATTTTGCTCGTAAGGTTGCGTTCACATGTAATTTAAACACGTCCAATCACTGCACAAGTTGAATATTTTCAATGAGTATCCGATTATCAACGAAATCGTCGGTTGATTCCTTGCTTGGCCGCATGCATGTTTTGCATATTTGTGTCCACTAAGGGACACCCGTTAAAGCCATCACTTCTCCCCTGATCCAGTGTTACGTAATGTTGGCTGGCATCCTTCATGGAAGCTGTGTGTAGCGGAAAAGGCTAGAGGGACTTGAGTAGCCAATTATTAAAGGTTATATTTTACATAGTGTTGTTGCTGGTGACTGACGATGCTAAGATCAACGCCATCCACCCATGGAACGTGACTTCAAAAATAAAGCTTTAGGACTCTCATTAAAGCCACTAGCTGAAAAAACCTGCCCTTTAAGGATGACCGTCAAAGCCATTGGTTGAAGGAACCTGCCTGAAGGCCGCCTGTAAACCCAGTCATTAAAGCCTTATTACCCTTAAAACCAGAAGCTGAAGAAACATGCCGTCAGGACACCCGTTAAAGCCATTTGTTGAAGAGCATGCTCTCACGATACGGATTAAACCCATTCATTGAAGAACTAAGTCCTCATCACTCATTCATCAAAGAAACATGCTCTCAGGGCGCCAGTTAAGTCATTTATTGAAGAAACATGTTCTCAGGACGTCTGTTACGTCCATTTGTCAAACATTTGGCAAACAGACATGACCGCAGAATGCCTGTTAATGCTATTCGTCGAGGAAACAAACATGCCATTAGGAAGATCGTTAAAGCCATTTGTTTAAAAAACATAAACTCAACATGCTGCTAAAGCCATTTTTTTTTTAAGAAGCATGGCCTCACTACGCCCATTAAAGCCAATGGCTGTAATAAGCTTTGTGGAAGCCTGGTATGCCATCGGCTGAAGAAATACCCTTAGGATACCCATTAAGTACACTGTTGAAACACATATTCTGTTGATCCCAGTTAAAGCCATCAGCTGAAGGTTCGTTCTCAGAACACATTAAAGCCATTGGTGAATAAAGATGTCCTCTGGATGCCTGTTAAAACTATCCGGTGACGAAACATTATCTCCGAACACCTCTTAAAGCACTGGCTGAAGAAACACACCCTAAGGACACCCGTGAAAACCATTTTCAGAGGTAACATTCTCTTAGGACACCTGTTAAAACCACCAGCTGAAAAAGACATGCCCTCGTGACGCCTATTGAAGCCTTTGATGGAAGGATGGAAGACACCCGTTAGAGCCACTGGCTGAAAATAATAGGCACTCAGTGCGGTGTGGTTACTTGTGGCACCACAATGACCGCTTTCAATTTAGGTTGCCAGTTGTAAACCTCCAGCTTCCCATAATATATCTGACAGGCTAGCTGCTATATATATTGTAATTTAACCCGTACTCCATACTTCCTATCACATGACTGTAACTGACTATATAACCCCTGCATACAGGAAGTAAAGCTGTCTCTCCAGTGGTAGCTTACACCAAGGTTGTTTGTCTTTTATTGCTTATGCCATAGGTTACCCACGCAATAATAGGACTCCATTCCTGCATACATTACACTCAATATGACCATTTACCGAATGACAAAGCCAACTAGACAAGACGATAAGCTCGTTTCAACAAGAAAAATCTACACCACACGAAAGAAAAACCCCTGCAGTTCGGTGTAAACCCAATTAAACAACAAAATGCAAGTTGGATCAAACGACTTTTACCAGGTGGAGGGAAGGTGGATTTGGAATATGAAATCCCTAAACAAACTGCTGGTCCCTTGTAGTTATTTTTGAAAGTAACGCTTATTTTCGCATATTATCATCCAACATTTTCTTGAGGTCAGGTTAAAAATAAAGTTTAAGTCAAAGTTAAGTTTAAAAATTGTAATGTACAAATAAGTGACATGAACAAAATATTTTTTTTTAATGGAAGTAGTCCGATAGACAAAAAAAAACAGTTACAAACGAAGATTACTGTTGTATAATCAAGCTGCGCATTTTTGCTGTAATCTGGCCTCTTCTGAATCATGGTTTTAAAATAAGATCCCCATGGTAAAATCACATTGAACAAGTTTTTACTGTGGTTCAACCTCAATTGAACCTAGGAAAAAAAAACATGGTTTCAAACGAAGATTAGCATTTAATGAAAAATCCCAATGAAAAATATGCATGAATTGTGAGGCCAGCTATGATCCAGCTGTTATCTTAACTGTTGTTATATGTTTGCTCAGATCGCTGTCCACTACTGTCCACCAGTGTCTACTATTCAGGATTAAACAAGGTATAATACACAAACAACATCATACTGCAACCATGGTTACTTTCACCCATAGTTCACAACTCTTAACCACAGTTATACCACTTAATCCCATGTAATATGCTACTGTTTAATGAATGCATTTACTGTAAATGTATACCAAACAAAATTTACATTTGTTTAACAATAAATTATTAAAAACAACTAATTAGTAAATGAAGCACAATGATTAAGTTGTTTATAAATTACCTTTTTTATAAATGCACTAGAATTAATTGAATTAATGTCTGACTGACTGTAAGGGACCATTTACAAAGTACATCACGCTCCGAAGGGGGGGGGGGGTTCAGTTCAGTGTGACAAAATGAGACATGGGGGAAGGGGGACTTCAAAAATGTGACGTCACACTTTTATATTTTATAAAAAAGAAAAAATATTAATAGTCAAACTGTAAATTGACATGCTCAGGGGTCAGGAAAGTAAGGGACTGTAAAACTGCTTCTGGTTGAACCTGTCAGTATTCTAGGAATTAAAGTGTCACTGTCACTGAATGGAAGTCTGTAGAATGTGGCAATAACTATGCGCTATCTAGTACTATCTGCACTTGGTCGCATCAGGCGAAGGAATGCAAAGGCCATTTCTTTCAACAAAACAAACAAGCCACGTGCCACGTAATATAAGGTATAGCTCATTCTGAATGTTGTTTGGTAAGGAAAGGCTTGAATAGGTGGTTTTCTCTTCAACCAGTTTTTCCATCCACAATACGACAAGCCATTAATGCCTAGAAGATCTGAAATGGAGGAAATATCAATTCGATAGCCCCAGTACATTCCAAAAGTGTGCATGGACTCCGAAACGCCACCGTCTGACGTCATTTCATTGATTCCGAGGAGCTTTGACTCAACGCTTCGCAGAGGTGTTGAGTGAAGATTGTACTGCAGTATCAGCCGGATCTTGAGTGAAAACAAGCACATGCGACTAATTTGTACGGTATGGTCGCTGAAACACCGCTACTTCGATTGATTTGTACTATTACCGAAGACATTAGCTACTGCCCAAAAGAATGCCAACTGAGATGCTATCTTTGTTTTGCTTAAACCGCTTTCCGGCTGCATGAACATGTTGGTGTATTTACATTTTAATTTAAAACTTTTTGTGATGGCAGTGTGAAAACTTAAACTTTGCACTTACAACCGAATGTAGGCTACTTACAATTGGTTTTGAAGCTAATAAAACTGTGTCAAGAAAAGTATTATAAAACTAATCGCAAAATAGATGTTGCGATTTACATCTAAAAACTATGGTCTACCGACTGTCCGTACTGCCGAACATAAGTCCGTCTCTTAGGAACATCCTCGGCAATGTTCCTTTTTTTGCCCAATTCTGGCCTCGCCCCCCCCCCCCCCCCATGCCTTCTAGAATAGAAGTGCCCCGGAAATGTACTCATGCTCTTGTCGATTGTGGCATGTGACGATCCTAGGTATATCCTGAAAAAATTGTCCCTCTCCATCCTGAAATAACCGTAGCAGTTGAAGAGAACGTTAATTCGACAATTTCCATTTCCTTTACCTTTATTTGTGGCTTTTCATTTTTAACTGGCTCATGGAAAATAAAATAAGCTGTTTTTTTAAAGTTTTGTGCAGGTCCACAAATTTGCATTCCTAGAAAAAAAAATTCGGAGGGGTGGGAGACGATACTTTTTCAGCGGGGTATGAGTAGGTATGACAAAATGTGACATGGAGGAGGGAGGGGGGTCAAAATTGGCCAAAAAAAGCGTGACATACTTTATGAACGGTCCCTAAGAGTTAAATTCAAATTTATTAAGCTAGGGCCGTGGCTTCTTACCTTACGCCCTAGCACGCCGTTTTATTAAAAAAAAAAAAAGCGCTAGCAATAACGAAAATACAATTCCCGATATCGGAATATCTCTATTCCTGATATCGCAAATGCAACTTTCGATATCCAAAATTACGTTTGCGATATTGGGAATTCATGCGTATTTTTGATATCCAGAATAGTATTTCCGACAACAGTAAGGTTAAGCCATAAGAATCGTTTCTGAGATGAAGGACACGTACCTCTATGCTGTTAGATTTATTGAAAATTAAAAACAAAACTCCCCTGAAATTGTTCTTTTATTGTGTGTATGAAACTTGGTTTATGAGATTTTTTCTTCTTAGATTTTCAAAAAATTTTAATTTTAAAACTTTATTTTCAAAAATTTAATTTGTACTTTTTCTTATTATTTTGCATTGAAAGCAGCTTAGCTGGCATTCCTGCACGAGTTAATTTTTGTCAGGTGGGTCATTGCTCTCAATTTCAACGCAATTTAAGCTATTGTACCGCATTATTATTTTTCCCCAAGTACCTGAAATGTGCCCAACTATGCTTCAAGATATAAGCCACTGACACTATGGCGCCGCGCTACAATGGTTTACAACCTCGACAATTGAACTGATATGATGTTTGTTGTGATGATTGTTGCCTAACCTGGCGCGACACACTACCGTGTGTCTAGATTTTCAATGGAGGTCGTTTCTCTGTTATGATACCAAGCCCAACAAACCCAACAACGGTTGTGCATGCAGTAATTGTTACTCAACCAACTTTGAAACTCTTCCAAGTCGGCTTTTAACAGCTAGATTTATTAATGCAATATGTCGATTGTTATAGGCCACATCTGTTTGTTTGACATTGTCGGTCGCTCGCCCTCTTTCATTATACACCCTCTTTCATTGTAGTGCATAATAATGATGAATTTGCTTGCCCAACCTAAGCGTATTGTATATACAGGGTGAGGCAACTGAAGTATCCGGCAACAATGTCTTCTAAAGACATGTAATTAGTTCAAATCGAAATACCTACCAATACTAAGCAAACCCGGGCATAGACAAGGGAGATATGGGCAAAACAATGTGTGTAGTGCAAAGCCGGTGACAGACAAGCAATACCTTATTAGTAATTGTACAGCTGTCTCCTGGTTGGTTTCCCTGTAACTGCTAATTGTTTCGCGTACGATCTAGGGAAACTCTAGTATCAACGGTTAAAATGACCTTGGGGAATGCGTTCAAGGTCATTCAAAACGCATCTCGTATACGAAGCAAGATAGGAAATAACTTCCAAATAGGAAAGTGCTGACCACCATGCAGTTAGTATTATTGCCAAGCAAGATTTTATTGCCTGATAAGGAAAATAAAAGGAACATCTCTATCATTGAGGATGTGGGAAACTAATCAATGTAGGATGTGTTCAAAGTGTCCACACGCAGCAGTTATGCAGTGTTACACTCGCTGTGCACTACTGTCGCGAACAGCATGAAGTTGCGTAGGAGTAATTTAGGCACAACACTCACGGATCCTATTCTCCAGGTCATTAATACTGGCAGGTAATGTTTGGTAAACATGTTCCTTAACGTGCCCCCAAAGAAAAAAGCCAAGTGCGGCAGATCGGAAGACCTTGCTGGCCAGCTAACAGGTCCTCCCCGTCTGATGCATGCAGCTGGGAACAATGTATTAAGGTAGTCGCGGACATCACCGTGAAAGTGAGGGGGAGCACCATCATGTTGGAACATCATGTCACGTCGTCTATAGGTAGTCGTAAATTGTCCACAAAGGGTTCAACCACTTCTTGCCAGATCATTTGCAAATACCGAGTCCCAATTAACGTATCTCGGTAGAAAACGGGGCCCACCAGCCGGTCTCCCATTATACCACACAACACGTTGACGCGCCAATTAACCTGGTGTCGTTTTTCCCGGAGCCAGTGCGGATTATCCACACTCCAATAGTGGCAATTATGCGTATTGAAGACCCCATCGCAAGTAAATTGAGATTCGTCTGAGTACAGGATGTTGTCAACAAAGTTCTCACTTTCCTGTACTTTGTTCAGTAACCAGTTGGAAAGGTCAACAATTCTGGTTAGTCACGTTCCGCAAGTCCTTGAAGACAGTGCACGTGGTAAGGGTGAAAATGGTGATTCCGTAGGATTTTTAGCACTGATCGCTGACTTATTCCACTTTTATGCGAAATCGCCCTAGAACTCGTACGTGGATTTAATTGGCAATACGCTATTACGGCAGCTGCATTAGCATCATTTGTGGCAGGTCGTGGCCGTTCACGTGGTGGTCGTTTTTTAAGTGATCCAGAACCGTTTCCTCACACAAGCAGTCGTACAATTGTGTTCCTCGAAGGTTGCTGCACATCAGGAAATCTTTGTCAAAACTCTTGCGCAGCTCGTGTTGCATTTCTGTTGCATTCACCATAAATTATTATCATCTCAACATACTGCTTACTTGTGTATGGAGCCATGATTATTATGTAAATACATACTAATTTCTAATTAGCATAAAGGCTGTTCTAGCAGTTGGGGCTTCATTCGTCATATCCTCAAATGAGAGAGATGTTCCTTTTATTTTCCTTATCAGGCAATAAAATCTTGCTTGGCAATAATACTAACTGCATGGTGGTCAGCACTTTCCTATTTGAAAGTTATTTCCTATCTTGCTTCGTATACGAGATGCGTTTTGGATGACCTTGAACGCATTCCCCAAGGTCATTTTAACCGTTGATACTAGAGTTTTCCTAGATCGTACGCGAAACAATTAGCAGTTACAGGGAAACTAGCCAGGAGACAGCTGTACAATTACTAATAAGGTATTGCTTGCCTGTCACCGACTTTGCACTACACACATTGTTTTGCCCATATCTCCCTTGTTTATGGCACGATTTCTGTTACGTTTTCTGTGTTGGCCTGGGTTCATGATCCTAAACAACTTTCTAATTTACTTCATGCCGTTATCTTGGATAGTTTCGGAGTTAACTTTTTGATGACCTTGAAAGCATCTTTCAAGCATCTTTCAAGGTCATATTTACAGCAGACATTACATCCGCCAGGGTTTGCTTAGTATTGGTAGGTATTTCGATTTGAGCTAATTACACGTCTTTAGAAGACATTGTTGCCGGACACTTCAGTTGCGTCATCCTGTATAGATTGTGTTCATTAGGTGACGCTAAGTGCAATACAATGTGTGTATAGAATAAGTATGGCCAGAAATAACGAATTTCTGTAAGTGACACGTAACTATAAAAGCAGAATGATCGTGACAAGAATAATGTTTTTATTGCGATTTTGCCCTACAATGCTTTAAACATAGGTTACATCTTACATTATAAACCAAAATCTCATAGAAAAAACGAAGACAAGGAGCCTCTTGAAAAGGGGAACCCCTATAATGAAAACGGGTAAGTATGTCAATTTTTTGCTTTAAGTAGAAACTGGTACGTTGTTGCCTTTAAAAGAAGTTGAAATTGGCACATTGTTGCCTCGCCTAACAATTTGCTCTGTGCGGTCATCGCAAAGGCATGTTTTAAATGCCGTCATGCACGAAGGCCAGCTATTTTTCAAACGGTATGGATTGCTCAAGCCAAAGCGATAAACTGGGAGTTGGGAGGAGGGCCTGAACGGGGAATGTCCGTGTGTGGAGCAGTGCTTTTGTTAGCCCCACTATTTGAATGGAAAGGTGGAGGATGCAAAAATTATCCTTCTAACCAAACACCGTGATCATCTCAGTGGCAAATCTTAAATGACTTCATGCACAGTTATTTTTCACATGCTACGCATCACTCAGCCACAGCGAAAGACTGGGAGTTGGGGGGAGTCTGTTACCATTAAGCTTACGACTACGCATTAACTGAACCTAAAAGAGAATTTGCTGGGGGTTGTTTTGCCAAAACCTCGCAAAAGTTGAAGGGGTAGTATTAATATTCAAATAACCATCCAAATTCAACTACGTGTAGCGAAGAGGTGAAAGGGAGGGAAACGGAGAGAAGAGGGAGAGGATGGGATAAAAGGAGAGGGGAGGGAGAGGATTGGCGGAAAGGGGAGTTTTACAGGAAAAAACATTGACTGTTGCAGTGAACGTTCAGGCAGCACCGAGTAAAAACTGGGAAAAAAACCACGGGGGAAAACAAATCCCGGGCGAAGCCGGGTATGACTGCTACTATGTCACAGAAAGTAGGGATTTACTACGTTCACCTACTGCAGATTTAGCATACTTATAAAATAAAATAATAAAAATTAATTTTGTTCATATTGAATGGGCTGCAGTATGGCAAATGCCACTGATACCTTTCACAAATTAAAATACCACTTTACAAAGTTACAAAGTATACTCTTCTTAAACACTAAAACTGCGTAGCAAATTACTAGTGTAATATACCAACAACATGTCATATATCAAATCAATACTAATCTTATACTAATTCAACTGTAATTTTGGAGTTTGATACTAATATGGTCTGCATTCTGTACATTCATAAACTCGTCGGGTAGGTTATTCCATGGCCCACCAAACGATTGATTCCAAATGAAAATTTTACGACAATCTGAGTTAACCATCTGTACAATTAGTTTCAATCAATATGATCTGGTGATACATGAGCCTCGTAGTTCAAACAATTTAGAAGTATCAACATCAATAATTCTATTAATGATACAATTAAATCTGCCTTTAAGACGTCTTGATTAGAGCATCCCGAGAGTTGAAGCATTCCTGAAAGTTAAGTAAGTGGAAACTAAGAATTGATTTTGTATATCTACGACGCAATCCCTCAATTGTTTCCATGTCCTTCAATGAAAATGGGGACCAT
>JAHWFP010064291.1:3438-31360 GCA_023313725.1 Lithobius niger
AAACATCACTACGTGACGTCGATAAACATTAGGGCTTTGTTGTTGGTCATGTTTTTGACGTTTGAGTGTCATTGTTGTGGCAACGTCGTGAAAAGGGGTCGGTACTCATCGTGCACTACATCTTGGAACACAGTTTTGTGACTATGTTTGCTTGTTCTTCGCGCTTACGTTACCTTTATTTATCACTATGCCCAACTTTAACTTTTATGGAATCAGAATAGCGAGCTACGATACACGGTATGTAGTTTCCATGACTGAAGACTGACTTCGGTATATCGATACTCCCTCAGAGATGGAAGCCCTTTGACAGGGCAAAAAGCTCGCAAGGCATACAGCACATCAGCAATAATTTTCGACACCTTTATTTTAGTGTATTGATCACAAATACACAATAATTAAAATTTTCCCGTGGGAAACCCACACCAACCAAGCCTGGATATAGGCTTGGTTGGTGTGGGTTTTCCACGGGAAAATTGTAATTATTGTGTATTTGTGATCAAGACTCTAAAATAAAGGTGTCGAAAATTATTGCTGATGTGCTGTAAGCCTTGCGAGCTTTTTGCCCTGTCAGATGGCTTCCATCTTCGCTGCCTACCAAACCCTCGCAAAACTTGTTTGGTTTCATCGATACTCCCTGTTTCAAAAGTATGTCATTGGCCCTTCGCAACGATCAGAGTAAAAGTCAAGCAAACTAGGAATTGTTGAAGGACATGGCAAATCTGTATCAGAAGAAGACAATTATATGCTGACCAGCAAAAAATTCAGTCGTAATGTCAGCATCTTGGCCACTCATCAATATTCACGGTGTGAGGCAATATATCCCATTGCACATACCTCTTTTTTGTGATGGTGTTGTGTAACACCAATCATCCCCGTTGTTTGCTGCCCAAGCTTCAAATAGTTGTGTCTGAATACATAGTTTTTTATCTCTCCCTTTACGGCCCACAAACCAGAAACATAACATCACTACTTCTTTCTTATGCACACGTGATATTACCCCGAAGCGAATGACAAGTTGTTGGGTTTTTTTTTCATCCATCACTCCATGCCACGAAACAGTATCATTCAAACGAAAATATTTTATCATTTTGAATGTGGGAAATAGAAGCCTCTTGTTCAGGTTAACACATGGACCAATGAAACCTTCAACACCACCCTTAAGTAAGTATGAAGTTAGATGTGTAAGATCAGGTATATGTGTAAGATACCAATCGATACCATTTTTAGATGACTCCAGTTCTTACTTAAATGTTGCTCTCCCTCGACGTAGGCATCTGAAGAAGGTGTCCAGTTTTCTTACGATGTGATGCTAATGAGGGGGGGGGGGGATTGAGGCTTAATGGCGCATCGACAACTTGGTCATTAGCGCCAACCTCAGTCACAGTGCTAATTAGTAGGTTTTCTGATTCCTTTTGTTTGAAACTTCGTGTTGATTTTTTTTTTCGAAAAAAATAATTTCTTTTGACTACAGGTGGCTAGAGTGAAGTGCTTCCACTCTTTTACGTGGGGGTTATATCGATCAATTGTATTGCAGATCCTATTTTGTTATTTTTTGGCTATTATTGTTGCCCGTTGTCACTGTCAGTGAAGTTGTGGATTTCCACATTTAAAATAAGTGGTATGCTTGTTTACTAAGTCCTATACTGCCTATAGACTAATAGTTGAGAAGTGAGCCAATAGCACAGGCGAAAACGGTAAAAATCCTGTATATCGGTGTCAATAATATGTAACAGGTGACACCATCTTCAGAGAAGTAACAATTAAAAGAATAAACACCTTACATTATGAATCAGTGGGTGTCTACGGAGTTTTCATTTAACGTCCAAAATTTTATTCGGTGAGAATTACTTGGCAAAAGGAGTATGTTGTAGGGCATTTGAAGGGCCGAACCATCCAGAACTTGGTGGCCCCTTTTACCAGTTTTGGTTTTTGATTTGATATCACTTCTTACTTTAAAGTTGTGTATTAGATTCAACTCAACCATCCTGCAGATGTGTAATAAAGTGCCACGTTAACAATAGCTTGAATGGTAATTTTTCTAATATTTTAATTTTGTATTACTCCTTTGGGTGGCAGAATCATTCTCAACTTTATCAATTTTTGGTTTGTTTTAATTTTGATTACTATTTTTTTTACTTAGTTGATATCAATCGTTTGTGGGGTAGAGCAATTCTCAACTTAGTTGCCTCTTTACCAATTTTTCGCTTTATTTTGACATTTTGTTTGTTTTTTCGTGGATTGGACTTTTCTTTGGCAAAGTCGTTTAGACTTGTGACGACACACTAGCGTCTAGATGCGCACATCAGTAAACACGTTGTCGTTGTCCGAAGTTTGGCCATCCAATCAGAGACGATGCTGACAATACTAACAATGGTTATAACAATACTTTCGCACTAACGCGCCACCCCAACACGTACCCCCAGGCTGTAAACCAGAAAAGGTATGCTATGCAGTTCGTATCGTACTGCAGCCATTCGTCAAATTTCATAGCTGGAAACCTTCCCGCTATCTCGGCATCTGTGGATAATCACCCTATGGGGATTAACGTGGGGTTGAGCGGGCCAGAAAAAACTAGAAACTGGAAACTCATTTGTAACGTTATTGAGGGTCAAATTTTGCATTGATCACTGCTTACCTGACATTCCAACACAAGTTAATTTTTGTCTGGTGGGTTATTGCTCTCTATTTTACCACAATTTAAGCTTTTGTGCCGCATTATTATTTTTTCGCAAGTACCTGAAAAATTACACACTATGCTTTAGAATATAGGACACTTACACTATGGCGTCGTGCTACAGTGGTTTACGTCTTCGATAATTGAATTGATATGATCTTTGTTGCTTAACTTTACGCGGCACACTAGCGTGTGTCTAGTTTTATTTTAGTGGTTATATGAGTTATTCAACAAAAACTATTGTTCAAAGAAAGAATAATGATATTTAGAACGTTTGTAAATTAAGTAATATTGAGAGTGCGTTTTTTATGTTGCAGGCCAAACAATGATCCATCTTTTTACTTTGCTGGCCTTTGGTTTAATTTGCATGCATGCTTATGCTGAAGAATCGACGCATCTGCCTTTCATTCCAGGTCAAAAAGGGTTAGGTAAGTATGATAACCAAACTTGTTATTTATTTAGGTTTATGGTAAGTGTCCTTAGGAATATTGCAAAGTACTGTATCCACAAAGAGTGCAGCGAGTGGAATTGTTGAAAAATAGAAACGTTGGCAGCTCAATCCTATTACCAAGGTTTCAGAACAATAAAACTACGTTTCGGCACACATGAATAAAACCATCGAAGCTAACACTCTAAACAATAACAAATACATGCGTAAAAGCAGGCAATTTGCATAATACTTCAACAAAACAAAAAGTTACACCAACCAAGACAGCCAACACAACCAGTTGCAGAATGTCGCCATATGTAATTACACCCATATGTTGACGATAAACTTAAATTTGATAAACATATTGATATTATCACTCGCAAAGATCACTATGTCTTAAAAAAATTCTCATACCTCGATTCCTACCTCTTTGCCATGCTTTTTGAAACTTTCATTCGCCCTATCCTTGACTACTGTTCACAAGTTTGCCGTCCTTGCTATTCCTATCACCTTAATAAACTTGAAAAGTGCCAGCATAGACTCACCAAATGGTGTCCAGCTGTTTGTAAACTCACTTACTCCGATCGACTTCAGCGCCTCCATCTGCCTTCTATACAAGAAAGATTTGATAGAGGAGACGCTATTCTCACCTACCAGCTTCTTCATGGTCTTTTCAATATTGATTATTCCAATTTTTTTCTTCTTAGACCTAACAGTACTCGTGGACATCATTTCAAATTGAGGGGGAAATTATCCCAGCTCAATATTAGAGAATGCTTTTTCTGTGAGCGGGTGGTCAACCCATAATTTGTTGCCCGTCTCTGTTGTTTCTGCACCCAACCTGTCTTGCTTTAATGCACGCCTTGATGCGTGGAGGGGCTAATTCCTTTGGGTTCTTTTCTGGGGGGAGGGGGTGTCTTTAAGCTTTGCTCGACGCCGTCCTCTTCTTTATCTTCATCTTTACCCATTGACTTAGTACAGTTTCTAGATAAAATATCGCATAAATGCGCCCATCATGAGATAATTTGTTATGAAGTTGAGACATTTATCTTCTGCTGGTGATGAATTGTGCGATGCCCTCTTCTATTTTTTCCCCTTATTAATTCGACGACGGTGTAAATAATTTTTTAAACCCCAACAGAGTGTGTAAACAAATAGGCACAATTGATTGAAACAGCTTACTTTCTGTTATGACTCAATACCACATTCTTGTGCTTGCGCCGGTGTCAAAATTTCGAGAGTCGTCTTTTTCCAAGATGGCACCGAACGAATTGACATACTCTTCCCCATGTCATTTCACACACGAATGGTAGCTTTGAATAAGATGTTCGATAGGTGTCCTTTACCAAATGGCATGCTTCCACTAGAAAACTTTGTTCGAAACGTCTAGGTGGAAAATAGATAGCTAAAAATGGTTACTGCTCATCGTATTGATATTTGTTATGATTGTAGCAGAACACATTATCTTTAAAAGGACACCCGGCTTGCTTTATAACATTCCGCCTGACTTATAACAGCCACGCGCAGATCGCCATCCGCGCAGTTACAGTGCCAAGGTCGGCTGGGGTGGGTGGTCGCTGCGTTTCTCGCAGAGAGGAACATAGCTGCAGTTTCGGTTGGCTTTGGGAATAGTGCACGAAACACAATCAAGTTAAAGATTGTGTCGTCACAAACCAGAATGATTCTCGTATTTTAACATCACAATTTATAATTTTCTTTGCTAGTGTCTTATAGTTTTGCTTTGGCGATCTATTGGAATAATTTTTTTATTAAATTTTTACCGCATTTTTAGATTTTTGATCTCATGGTAATTATTAGAAAACTAGTACATGCACACAGTGAGATGAAAGGTCGTGATTATTGTAAGAGCGCAAAGCATCATATACTGCGAGACGCAGTAAATAAAGTTAACAATTATTCAACAGAAAATCTCCTAGAAGCCAAATTTTAAAACTAATTTTTTACCAAGGGATTGACTAACGGCAAGGAAATAGACCTTTGGGGCCATATAGATGTGGAGAGTCGAGAAAAATGGCGCTGGGAAAAATATCTCTTTAAGTAGTTAGCATTAGTAAGTAAACATCACATTCTGCAATTTACCACTTCAAGAGCTGGAAGTAATCGGAGCAAACTACAGGAATCCGGTGAGAAGGGGATATTATTAGCTGTCAAACTTTATCAAAGTTCTTTAGTTTGCGCTGGGACTAAGATTAACTTGTTTTTACTCCCCGTTTACATGTTTGTAAACCTTATGTCACCACTGAGAATGGCTGAACAGCATCTAAGCTTAACTGGAGTCCATAATTAGGTCACCTGGTAATTAGTGACGTAACTTGTTGAGTAGGTGAGACATCTTTTGGTAAATTGATTTCTCGTAACAGGAGGAGGACCTTTCAAATATCGGTCGTTTCTCCATTCTCACGGGAATAGCTTCGAATGAAATTAACTATTAGTGGTGACATCCTTCATTTGACTATAGACAAAAAAGCATAATTTTGGGATGATAACAAAAAGTGTTCCGTTTCAGATTTAAATCCAAGAATTCTTCTTCTCTCGCTTCTATCTTTCTCTTCTCTCTCTCTGTGAAAACACAGCCCTAAAAAGAAAACTGAAATTCCTCCCTGTTTTTAAACAAATAGATATAAAGGAAAAAAGCGAAGTAAAAAAAGTGGTTGTTCTTGTGCTTGTGAGAATTGGAATCTGTTAAAGACATATTAACATTTGATACGAAACCAGCTCTTTTCTCTTTTGCTTTCTTTGTAAGGAGAGGTTGGGTGGCATGCATACTATTTTTTTTTTCTTTTTAATTAATTTCTTTGAGCCTTACGTCAGCCGAAGCAATTTAATGCCTGTATGGCTGAACCGGCTCAATTTAGAACATTACCAGACTTTCAGAGAAGAAGAAATATCTGGTAAAGGATGGTGCCGATCCGGGGATTCGATCCGGGAAACCTCCGATCATCGTAGGGGCCGAAAGATAGTCCAGAATTGGCCAGAATATATAGTTCCCTTAGCCGCTGAAGGAGCATGGTAGCATCTCACGCTACGCTGACCGGCAGTCCTGGCGGGGACTTTGCTAAGATCCCTTTTCCAGGGGTTCGACCAGATCCGCAAACCTCCAGCAGCCTGGCTGAGCTCTCTCACAGCTCAGCCACTACGACCACGACGACCAATTATTGAGGTGCACCTTTTTAGCGTAGATGTTACGAATAAAAAAAAGAAATAAGAAATAATTCAGAAGGTAAAAGCTTCACGAAGACTGACGTTGTCAGAATACAACGAACACTAATCTGTGAAAGAAAAAAAAAAGACAATTACCCCGACTGGTCCTCGAAACCAGGATTTCCCATGTACTAGGTTGGGTGCTCAAACAAGTGTGCTATGATGACGGACCCTGGTTAAAGGCTTCCACCGAGCTTATTAGAAGTTTAACCTTTCCTCATGGTGACCTACAACTCACAAACATTATACAAAAGAAGTAAAGCACCTTGTTTCTTGACCTCCACACTAGAAATAAGGCAAGCAATAAATAAAGGTCAAAATGAAGCCGTGGGTTCGAGTACCAGTCGGGTAAAGTGTCTTTTCTTTCTTTCTCAGCTTAGTTTATCTCGTATTCCCACAAGGCTGGTTTTTACTGCAGACTGTTTGCTTTGTTAACCCTTTACCTGGTGATTTCTTCTGTATTTATTGCTCTCTTTATTTCTAGTGCAGAGAACAAGAAAAATTTGTTTTTCTCTGCCTGTGTATATTTGTTGCCTCTAGGTCACCACTGGGAAAGGATGAGAAGATACTAAGACCAACTATAGCCTGTGCTAGGCTTAGCCCTGGTAGTCCAGTGTTAGAGTGCCAATCCCAGCACGCGGAAAATCCTGGGTTCGAGTCCGAGTTGGGACAGTTTCCTTTTACTTTCTTTTCTAAAATTAGTTTGTCTCGTATTCTCACAAGGCCAGTTTTTACTTCAGACTGTTTGCTTCGTTAACCCTTTACCTGGTGATTTCTTCTGTATTTATTGCTTGCTATAATTTTAGTGTAGAGGCCAAGGAACAAGTTTTTTTTCCTGCTTGTATGTGTTTGTGGCCGCTAGGTCACCACTGGGGAAGGTTGGGTAGATACTATACTCGGCTATAGCCTGTAGCTAGCCTATAGCGAGGCTTAGCCCTGGTAGTTCCGTGGTTAGTGTGTCCATTCCAGTACGCGAGAAATCCTGGATTCAAATCACAGTTGGGGCAGTTGTTTTTTTCTTTTGTTCTCAAATTAGTGTATCTTGTATTCACACAAGGCAAGTCTTTACTTAAAACTATTTACTTCCTTAATGTTATAAATAGTTTTTGTTAACGTTCATATTTGGTGTCTGGCAGTGTATTTTTCGGCTCCATACGATTAAAGTTAGATGATTGAAAAGTTAGCGGGTCTAATTGGATCTGTTGGTTACTTTGGGCCATTGGGTAAAACTGAGTTAGGGGTTAAATACTAGTTGGGTAGTAGCAAAATTGGGTGAAGACCACTTGTATCGGCAGCCGTTGCTGGCGTTTGAGCTGCCACCAACCTGTGCTAATGCGTCGGACGATTGTGGGTAGACCTGGCGGACGCCACATTGATTGAAGACTAAGGTCATCGGCCCCAGCTCGGCGCCGGTATGGAGTGGTGGACTGTTCCTGGGCCCGTGGCGGATGTTCTTACAGAGGAGCTCCCAAGAAGTTCGAGTCTAGTCCAGACTCTATTATTATATGCCAATGAGCGCATTCATGACATGACGTGTATTGTAGTCATGGTATGTTGAACAGAAGCCCAAATTGCACATATAAAACCAACACAACCCGACGTTTCGAGCTAGCTCCAGCTCATTATCAAGGGAAATACAAGATACGCTTAAAATTGCATAAAGTTGCAAACAGACAAATGCAGGCAAAACTGCCTAAGTCAAACACCAATTCGAACAACTTAAAATTTTTTTAAAACTTCAAAACTTTAAAAGGAGTGGAAGAGGAGAGCGACCTCTTTGTGCTAGAAGCACAAGAAGATGTGGCGAAATTTGAGTGTAGTCCGGGTTTAAGTCAGTTTTCCCTGGTGGTGAGGGTATCAAACAGTTATTTTTATTGTACCCCGGTGTCGGAATTTAGTACCCTGGTGTCAGAATTTAGTAACAGAGTTCTCTTTGAGGAGTGCTAAGTATTCTTTGAATTTGTTGTCATTAGGGAGTAGATGAATTTTTGCTACACCTTACGTCCAGCATAAAAAATGGTACTTCAACCAACACAATGGAGTCCCCATGGGTAGCCCCATTGCCACTTTCCTGTGTGACAATGTCATGAACATTGTTGACAATGCTCTTATATCCCAATTTCCTGAAATACTCTACTATAAAAGATTCGTTAACGATAGTTTGACACTTTGCCCCATTTCACTTCGCAGTAAAATACTTGTGTTTCTGAACAATTACCATTCCTCCCTCTGCTTCACTATGGAGGCCCCGGATTCTAAATTTATTTCATTTTTGGACATTACTCTCTACATTAATGCTTTCGGTTACATAGAATTCACATAAAAAAGGGACTACAGGAAACCTTCACAAACCACTCGTGTCTCTTTTTTCCAGTCATATACGGACCCAATTTATAAACTCAGCATCCTTAAAAATGAAATACAGAGAGTGAGCACTCACACCACTCAACTGCAACACCTTTTGAGTGAATTTCGGTAAACCATTTTTAAATACGTCAACTGTGGCTATCAACTCCACCTTGTCACTCGGTTTTCCAGCCTGACTTGGGTACTTCACAAGAAAATGTCTCCCCCCCCCACCCCCTCCCCCAAATTCCAAAACAGCTAACTTTATTGTCACTCCATACATTCAAGGTGTAACTGAACCCCTTCGCTCTCTACTACACACCCAGGGCATTCGACTAGTCACCAAAAATCAACCAAACCTCAAATTGTCTTTCCAAAAGACAATGCAGCCAGACTTCAAATTTCCTACACACCTCAAAAAGAACACCATATACCAAATTCCTTGTGAAAATAATACATGTGGCGCCACCTATATTGGACACAGTGAACAAAAGCTAATAGAACGATTAAGATCCCACAAATCAAATTTCAAACTTCTGGACAACAATAACTCATTGGTCCAGCATTTAAAAAAAACGGGTCACAAACCTAATATTTCAAACACAAGGATTCTTTTCCAAATTCCACATATTCGCACTAGGCTTAATCTTGAAACTCTCTGCATCGCCTTGCACGATCCACAGGTTCATAATCATCTACTCCCTAATGACAACAAATTCAAAGAATACTTAGCACTCCTCAAAGAGCACTCTGTTACTAAATTCCGACACCAGGGTACTATAAAAATAACTGTTTGATACCCTCACCACCAGGGAAAACTGATTTAAACCCGGACTACACTCAAATTTCGCCACTTCTTCTTGTGCTTTCCGCACAAAGAGGTCGCTCTCCTCTTCCTCTCTTTTTAAAGTTTTAAAGTTTTAAAAAAATTTTAAGTTGTTAGAATTGGTGTTTGACTCAGGCAGTTTTGCCTGCATTTGTCTGTTTGCAACTTTATGCAATTTTAAGTGTATCTTGTATTTCCCTTGATAATGAGCTTGAGGTAGCTCGAAACGTCGGGTTGTGTTGGTTTTACATGTGCAATTTGGGCTTCTCCTGTTCAACATACTTTGTTCCAGTGCTTGCATTTTTCCTAAATTGTAGTTATGGTGTGATGCTTTGTTTGCCAAGTCATGCTTTGTTAACGATGCATGGTAACATCTTGTATTAATTCATACCATTCCAATTCCTCCTAACTGTAATACCTAGGAGTGAAACCGTCACAATTTATTCGCCTTTTTCTCTACCCAATATCTCGATCCTCATACCAAAATTATTCTACAACAATATGTAAGTTCATCTATTATTTACCACCAATACTTTCTTGCTTTTTCCCTATCTTTAAAGTCCCATAAACAGCCTGTGTAAAACCGTAAAGGTTATTCCGCGTGTAAGTCGGGCGAGCGTAAAATTGCAACCTCCACCGCAATTAACCCAATGGAACCAAATAACCAGCGTTAATTTTACTAGCTAAGCCATAACATCTTTTCCATCAACTACCACTGAACTATCGTCAATACACACTCCCCACTCAAAAAATGACTTACGATCCCACCCAATTCACCCATTCCGTCTCCGAGCATGACCTTTTGCTATTTTTAGAACACGGTTTAAATTTAGGGGAAAATCATTAATATTGTTTGGAATAGAATTTTGAGTTATTTTTCTTTTGTATTTACAAACGAAAAGCTGCTGCCTTTGCTTATTTTGGAAAATATTGCTTAAAATGGAAAATGTTTGTAACTAACAGTAAATTTATTGAATACCAGCTAAGTGGACCGTTTATTTACAGAAATATTTTTGTGCGCCCTTTATTATATAATACCATTTGGGTTTTCTTGAAAAATGTATGAATTTGCGCATGGTGAGCTCTTTAGTTAACGCTTATTTCATTCTGCACCGAAATTTTCATCATTTGTTGCAACAGAGTGAAGGAAAATAATAAACAAGACACAAATTATACAATCCAGTAAACAGAACGTTCTAACAGCAATTTTTTTTTCAGATTCAAAAATTCAAGATTTCCTAAAATTGGCACAGCCAGACGAGTACTGCAGAAAAAGTTTCAACCAGAACTATAAACATGCTACAAAACTTGTTACACATTCTATGTATAATATAAAACGAGAACTTTTTCAGTCTAAAGCGGACAAAAGAACACTTGGGAGGTATAATTACCATTCTTTATTTTTATATATATTTGTTCGTCATCCAAGTGAAATTCTTGCAGCTTATCTGCTAGGGTAAGGTGAATGTGGAAATCGACAAAAATTCCTTACAGGTTGGTTTAATAACCCTGTCATATGGCTTGGTACGTCTTGAATTCATCCGTCTATAGACTTTTGTAATGTTCTTAGCTCTTTGGGCGGTAACCAGCAGTTACTATCATTGTTCAAAGGAATAACCACACGAGGGAACCCTGATAATTCCTGTGGGTGACGTATTCGCTGCAGACACAGTGAATCGTCACACTGCCTCCTCTTCATCCCGAAGCAAGGATATTTATGCTGGGCCGCTTGTAGTTAAACGCCTCTAAAAATAAGGCCAAATATTGTGCAGTGCAAACATATGATTTCGATATGTCTTTAAAACCAACTGAGAGTTTGGTTCTTCATCAATGAATTTCAAATGTTATTCAATGCGTCAATGGATTAAAATGAGCAGCTTCTGGAACTTTACTGAACTCATTTTAAACTGTGCATTCATTCATTTATTTCTTACGGGTAAAACAAATAGACAGTAAGAAAACTTGGGACAATTATCGTTGGGTGGGTAAAAGGATAAGTTACCCTTTCCGAAATTGGCTTACATATCCAAAAAATGTTGCCAGGGCCGAAAGGAAGGAGCAGTTTTAGTTAGAGAGCATCAATGCTATAGTGAAGCAAATGTTGATGGTGCTTGGGGTTCATTTCCTTGAAATACTGTGACAGTAGTACAAACAATGACATCAAGTACAGTTAGTGGTAACACTTTAAAAGAATAAAATGGGCATTTACTCCAAGAAAAAATTACATAATAAATTAGAATGATAATAAACAAACATGACGAAAATTACATAAATAGGACGAAATAATGACCTACTAAGCAATTTTCCCCCACTAATGTGCAGTAGTAGATTAAAAATGCGATAGTAATCCACCTTACACATAAAGGCTGGTCGTCATTAAAGGCGCCTATTTACCGAATAACAGGCTGCAACATCTACCACCGTCTACCATTATTTAGGTCTATGTGGCACTTGATTTCAACAAGCGACGGAATGCACAAAGAAATTTCTGTTTACAAAAATAAATTAGCCACGTGCCACGTTATTTATTGAATGTAAAGTTGGTGCATCCACGAGCACCAGGGACCAAGCGGTAACGGTTAACCATATCATTTAATGGCGCCCATCTAGCGGTTCAAAATCTGCGTTTTACAACGGTCAATAGACAGAAAAAAAGCGCCCGTGATGTTGTTAGGCTTAACCGTACCGCTTCAACCCATTTGTTGAGACAAACTTATAACTAGGTAATGGATGTTGAGAAAGCTGGGCAGCGCTGTGAAGAACTGATAACACGAGAACCGCTCATGTGAAACGATAATAAGAAAAGCACAATCATGCTATGCGTGTAATAGATTTCATTCCCACAAAATGAGTCATTAACTTGCCGTTTGAATTCTTCATGTCCTGGCAACAATGACTTGAGAGCCTAACACGCAATGTCGAAACATTCTTATGAGATACTTATGTTCAGTAATGAGATATTTTGAATACGAAACACTTATTAAGTAATAGGCCACAAAGCCTGTAAGACGTATCCACCATATATCTATGCACGAAAATGAAGCATTTATCACCAAGTTCTTTAAGTTCAACTAACTTCAGAAACGCATTGGTAATCCAATTTACTGTTACAGAATTATGCACAAATCACTGTGAATTATACTACACAGAAAACTAACCAAATAATGAAAATCATCGACTATAAAAAAAACCTAGAACGAAACACGACCTTTATGCAGTGACGTTATATCGAGGGTCGTGATTCACATTCAAGTGGTAACAGAATCCTTCCCCAGGTAACTGACATAACGTCTTTATCAATGTGGACACTCCTCCTTCTGACAGTGCATATAAAGGTGGCCTACTGTTCTACGTTTTATGTTGTGTATTGTCCTTCTGTCATTGCATATAAAGGTACTTTATTGTACTACGTTATTTTTAGTGTACCCTCCTTCTGCCAGGCCGTATAAGGGTGGCTTACTGTACATGTTATTTTTATTGTATCTTCCTTCTGTCAGGGTGTGTAGAGGTGGCTTACTCTTCTATGTTATTTGTAGTGTATGGTTCTTTTACCAGGTATTATAAACGTGCTTACTGTACTACGTTATTTTTAGAGTAATCCTCATTCTGCCAGTGCATATAAAGGTAGCGTACTGTACTACGTTATTTTTTGTGTGTATCCTCCTTCTTTCAGGACATACAAAGGTAGATTACTGTAGGTTATTTCTAATGTATGATTTTTACTGCTTGAGTTGATTTCCTCTTTCGTTTAACCAACATTATCGCACGTTCCCTAACTTTCACAATGCTAAAACAGTGTGGTGATATATCCCATAGCACCACACTTTACAGTGTATAATATTTGATATGGGATATCACCACACTGAAGTGTGGTGATATTAGATATATCACAACACTGAAGTGTGGTGATATGGATGCAATGTACAGTAAAGTGTGGTGATACGATATTGCCAATACTATCATGAGGTAGAATTCATCAATAAATCCATGCGAGAATTAATTTGATTTTTTTTTAATGTTCACCAAAAGTTTCCAAATAATGTTTTCTACAAAATAAAATCTTACCTTCGTTTCTTGTTTGAAAATAATTGAAACCCGTGATTTTTTTCATTAATCAACAAAGATAAAAGCAAATCAATTCTTGCATGGTTTTATTAAGCAGTTGTACATTTCTAAATACAGACAAGAAAATTAAATAGTTTAAATACTTACTAACCACCGCCCCCCCCCCCCCCCCAAAAAAAAAAAACAACAACTGGCGATTGTAAATTACAAATACAACGTGAACTTGCGTCGGCCTTCCTAAAACACCAACTGAAATTACGTATACAAAATATATATGAGATATCAACCCTTAAATTTAAACATTACGCTTTTTCCATCCACCACCCACCCCCACCGAAAATGAAATACACCACAATGTCCCTAACCATAACTGTCTGCAGGATTATGTTACTGCTGAATTGTCCGTATAATGTCTGAAGTGACTAAAGTAGAACACTGAACCTTTTCTTGGGCATTATTAAGCTTACAAAATTAGCAATCGTCCAAATTCATAACTTCGTCCATTTTCCATTAAAAGCTATCAAAGCATACTACTACCATGAAATGAGACTAGAGAATGACATAAACGTGAAGAACACACTGTTCATAAAACACGTTATGCAAATTAAAGAAAGACGATACATTACATAAAATGACAAAATTAAAACAAAGATATTTAAAAAAAAATACTTTTCAGATTAACCTAGAGGAACTAAGTAATTATTACAAGGTAAAGTTTCCATGATGTGCAACAAGATAATAGACATCAGTCCACTGATTTAAAAAACTTCTCCTACACCTCTTCCCCTAGACACTTACCCCTGCTCACCCAAGCTCTCTCAAATGGTATTGGCCGCAAACCTGACTGGATCCGTGCAAAATTATGCAAACGTGCGATGCAAAATTTGTGTAAACATCACAGCTTGCAATCCATTTAGAAAGCAAACTTTCATTTTCCCCAACAATTTTGTTTTTCATTTCGAAAGTTAGGGCCCATGTGGTAAATTAGTTCTATCGAACTCTTTCAGATTAGTTTTAGCGAACTCTTTCAGTTTTATGAGCCGATACAAGATAACCCCCACATGGCCAATCCACTCGAACCAATCATCTATGGCGTTATGGCCTTCGGCCTCGACGTCATCTTGACGTAGTTCTCACGGATTGGCCATATGCGGGATATCGCCCATCGGGACACAAATATGAAACAGTTCAGTAAGGGTGTTATTACTATTGCGTAACTGTTGTTAGGGAATTTGGAGTTTTTCCTTCTAATAGACAAGCCTTATTTTTCCATAAAATAGGTTTACTGTTGCATAATCTGGTGCCTGTGTTTTTCCATTTGCTTAAATTTTGTCCGCTCAAAGCAATAATTTAAGACATAAGTCATTCAGTACCCACAATCCAATCGATAACCTACAGCAAACCTCACAACTGTGAATGGGTCAGTACTGAATATTTTTCATTTGTTAAAGAGATTGCAAATTATTCTAAGAATTTAAAGGCAATGATCTTCACCATCCTGGCTTCATTAATGTGTTGGTACGGAATTTTTCTTTTAACGTTCATTGCAAAACACCATGTCATTAAAAAGTTTGTTGTGAATAAATATACACCAGGAGAGGCTGAGTGAGCCGGGCACTGTTTGAATGTTACACAAATTTATAACACATGGGCGTTCAGTTAGGGGACAAATAAACAAAAATATATACATGTAAATACAAATAAACAAAAAGTAAACAAGCAAATAGAATGAGTTAATTAAATATGCAAAACTACTAAATCAGTTGCCAGGAAGGTAATAGCGCGTTCGGAATTGGATTTTGCACTCGTCATACTGTAAACAATATATGGGATATTCCTGGCCTTAAATACAACATCTTACAGGTTATCAGTTATCTTGTGTTGAACTAATGTTTAACTGAGGAAAATAGTCTCCGTGAAAATGATGTGCGAAATGAAAGATGAAATCAGTAAAAGCAAAAAGATATATTGAAACTCAAAACCTATTCATAAGAAAATCTGCCCTTACATTCCTACACTCAACTAATTCCTTACTTGCCATTTTGAATTTGCAGTGATTATGCAGGTCCTATTCCACCATGTGAACTTTGCATGTATAAGAATGTTACGGAATTCTCCATTCCCACTGACGAGGATGCCCGAACGACCGGCATTGGTGATAAAGAATTTTTGATTGATATAGTAGGCGAGTTCAAATCACTGAAAATAGCATGCGAAATCTGCCATCTCGTTGATGACACGTAAGTAAAGGAGTCAATATTACGATAGCATGTATTAAATATACGATTTACGATAGCATGGATTTATAGTAGCATTTTTTTTCAGTAGCATACAGCAGCTACTTATTAAGTGTTTTCAACGAATCATCATAGAGCTCATTCCAAACAAAAACAAATGCACACATATAAAATGTTTACTGCTGACTTCTCACTGATTGGGGTTCTAGTTCTTTTTGTTTGCTAATTCTTCGTCTAATACTTAACTCGAATTAGTGCACGGGTAGCTGCGTGCACTGGGGTGTCAGATTCGATAGGCGTCCTGGTCCCAGTGTACATCACTGGCTTCGTACAGACCCAGGTTCGATCCTGCCGATGGGAAGTGTATATGTTCGGGTGTTTCGTCGGTTGTTTCCCACCCGCTGCGTGAGGGTTTCCTCCGGGTACTCCGGTTTCCTCCCTCATGCGGCAAAAAAATAATTTCCTGATGGTGGTATATTCCACTTTATATCTGCCGCTTGGGAATTTTGGTGGGTGGATACCTCGTGTATCGTCTCTGTATTATTTATTTTATTTATGATCATTTATTTATTTATTTATTTATTTATTTATTTATTTATTAGTAAAGACAGGAAGACGTAAATCATTTTAGCAGCACCAACTCACCCGGCGATCGTGTGTTACGGAACCATGGTGGTCGTGATCAGCATCAACGTGGCGACTGCATGCTTGTTGATATTACAAACTCCATCATGATGGCAAACCCTTTACTATACTATCCGCCAGGAAAGAAGACTTTCCTTATATGGTCATTTTATGACTACTAATCTTTCATGGAAAAAAGTGCGCCTTGCCTCTATACTCTATAACTGCGTCGTCGTGGCAACGCTATTAGACCAACAACAATGGAGTCGCTTTCCGATCAAGTTCGTGTCAACAAGAAAGAGTAAACTCTCCACAGTCAAGCTAGGGGTGTTATTTGGAACGTTTTTCAGTATTTCACGAGTCAAAGAGAATCTATTTCTATTTGTATTACTAAGAATTGCTTGTATGTCAAATTTCAAGCTTTTTGCTCGATGTGCATGATTAGCCCAAATTATGACCCTAGCGGCTTTAGTATATGAGCACACGTTGGCTGCTTAGCCATGACGGATATCTGCAAGGTAAACGACGCAGCCGGCACGCACAATGCATACCCCTGTTTTGAAACGCGTTGGACTTCTTTCTTGGCGGAGACTATAGTCACGGAAGCAAACAGGTGTCAACAATTAGGCTCATTAAGAAGAAGACAACATAGAATCAACGTGGATGATTGTGATTGCTATATTGCCTAGAGTTGAAACAATGTGTATCCGAGCAGATCAAATCCATAACAGCATACGGTTACATTCAGCACACACAATACAGTGACTAGCCTATTTTGTTTTACTAACTGTTAGTGGCCTAAAAGCTATGTTTTACTGTTGTCCTGCACCAGTAATACACCCTCAAAAAGAGATATCGAAATAGCACTGACAGACTACACTAATGTTGAATACTGACAAAGGAATTCACTGCAAAGTTATGTCACAGTGATTCATAGTGCCGTGACTTACAGCATGTCCAATTGCAAAGTGTTGTCTCATGGCGAAGTTGGTTTGTCTTTCCTGGCTTAAACTGGTCGAGTAGATTGAAGCCTAACGTCGTTATTCTTTATTTCACACATTAGGAGAAAACAAAATAACTTATTAGTAGTATTAAACATATACATTATACCTGGACATTATTATCCAAACCAAAGGGTAATACAAATGCAGTTTGGTGATCATAGTATCTGAGCATTCGAAAGGCTTGCACAATTTCACTGAAGGGCCTGTTCTTGTCGACGACTGAAATGAGATGTAGGCAAAGTATCTGCCAGTGTATTGCGGCCAGGTATAAGTATAAGAATACCATGCTCTTAATTATTATTTTTTGTCTCTTTTATAATCATTCTATCAGGTATTCTGCAGCAAATCCGTAAATTTCTGTTCCATACCTAAGTTTAGATTCAATCCAAGAATAATAAATTTCCTGTCGTTTTATTAGGTCTAAATTAAAGGACTTTAAAAAATGTATAGTTTAGAAATGACACCTCAAAGTTCTGTTCATATGAACATTATGTTTGCAATTCGCATCTGGAAAATTTCCAAAACAACTTGTTTATTAGAAGTCAATAACATCAGCAGCTCTGATATCGACAAGATGGTGGCAGAGCTGGTTCACAGGATGGGATCACCACGAGTAAATACTTTCTTAAGCGTTGGATATTCAAGTTAATCCTCGAGTCTGTACGGATATTTCTTCTGTCGTATACATTTGAAATACTTGTCGAGACGGTGCAGGCTAGACGAACGAATTGATTTTATCAGCCGGTTGATGGCCCCACTAAGCATCAACACCCGTGGTCATGGCTGGAAATTATCATTCCCGGCTTCCCGACTTGACTGTCGCCGAAATTTTTTTTCCGTTCGGACTGTCCCCATTTGGAACGCTCTTCCAGCGGAAGTGGTAGATGCTCCAAATCTAAACTTTTTTAAACGACGTCTCAAGTACCCAGACCTTGTTAAATTTCTTAAGCGTCCAATTCTGACACATTAGTCATTCTTTTTACTAAAATTTTCAAGGACCAGTGTAAGTGGCTCACCACCCTTCTGACCTCCTACCACTCCTGTGGTGAATTGTATATTATTATTATTATGGCCCAAAAACAATAGGGCGCTCCCTTCGTAGGTAATTGTTCTGACAGCTTAAAACACTGCAACAGTTACTTCACTTTAATACAGGCGTAAATAAAGGGAGTTTCACTCGTATTTAGAATAATTATATGTATTTTTAGAGGAATTGTACAGTTCCGGTAAAAAAAAACCTTCCTTCTTCGTTAAATCGAGGGCCCTAATAACAACCTTCAGAAATTCAGTTATCTCGAAAACTACTGGACGAATATTGCATGTCATATGTACAGAAATATAGCATATATCATAACGATTAATCCAGTTTTTGTTTTATTCAATTCTATCCACTCATGAAGATATATATATTATTACTCATGTTGCTCGCTCGGCCAATTATATTTGGCTACTTACCATTACGTGTAATACGTATAGAAATATAGCTGATATCATATTAAGCAACCCAGTTTTTGTTTCATTCAATTCTGTCCAGTAGTTTTCGAGATATCAACATTTCGTTCTGTGTCACATACATTAATCCTGCAACTTCTTCCGTATAACGACGGCAGTTTTTTTTGACCGGAACTGTACATATTTCATATTTGGAGAATTATATGTATTTAATTTCTTACTAATTCATTCTGGTGTGAAGCAACTGGGGAGACCGTGTATGTATATGTGCATACAAATATTAGCAGTTATAAATTTAAAATTAATTTCTCATTTTAGAGGGAAAAATGTCACGGGGAATTTCTCCACCGTGTGGACAGGTGGACGTGTGGAAGTCGTTCTACGAGCCATTGTCAAGTCCGACGATGATGACGCCTACGAAATTTTGTTGATCAATGCCACCAATGTAGATCAAGATACAGTAAAAATGAAGTGCTCTGGGAATAAGTCTTTTAAAAATGTATGCATGAAGGCTCATCACTCCGGCGAACTAGATCACGTATACCAACACACTGTAGAGAATCTCTTGCGAAGCAAAAACCCCAATGATTACGGCATCAGTAAGAACGCGGCGCTTTATAAATTATTTGGAATGTGCTCAGGTTGAAAATTTTGTTGTAACATAGCTGAAAAGAAGTAAATGGGAAAACTCAACTAACGTCTGTGACACAAGCCCTCAGTGATGTTTCTGAAAGAAAATGTGTTATTCTCTTGTAATTCATTCAATAAAATATTAATGGCTCACTAAAATTCGACTAGTCAATTAATCAGGGTAGGTGCAGAAGCTGTAGTGTGAAAGTCAAGTTCTAGGATTTTTTTGAAGGCTTGGGGGCAACCAAAACTCAAGAATTTTGCAGTACTGAATAAATTGAAAGCTTCATAAAAAATTACAAAAAACTGGAAGCAGTTAAATAAAATACTTTGTTTCTTGATTTGTTATTCAGTGGACTATCAATGAAAAAAATCCCTGTACGGTGTTTGATGCTCAGCTGTTACAAATAAACAATGTACATTATGATTGGTTAATGCGAATGCTTTCTCCCATTTCCTTGGAAAAAGCCCGTAAAGGTTCATCCAGTTGCTATATTGGCAGATTTGGCTGACATGGTCTTCAACAGTTATTGAAAAACTTGACGCAGATAATTGTTAAAGTAGATCTTAATCAGGCAGAATGTTGGTCCACCTGAATTTTGTTAATTTTTGATTTATTTCTCCGAAAAAGTTTTTTCAAGAGTTGGTAACATTTTCACGGAAAATGCATATTTTTTCTATTTTGTTTACGTACAAGTCTAAAATCTCAGAAACCAGTTAACAGTTGTATTGAATTAATACCTTAAATTCACAGTTCGTTCATGAAACCAATGTGGAGAATAGAACACGAATCGGGTTCTTTTAGTAATTTTAGTTTTAATTGATTCAGTTCACTTACACTTAAGCCACTAATCTCACTAACGCCAAATTACGAAAGGAATCAATGCTGGTTTAATGTAGACTGTACAGAAGACGCGCGTAAGCATGCATTAGTTAATTAGACGTTCAACAATAACCTTTATGAATACAATTATTTGTTTTACAGCCAGATACTATAATTCGTCCTAAAGAAATACGATCCATGCATTATGACGTCTAGCGGGAACGTAAGATCATCCCTCAGTTAAATTGGAATTGAAATATCTTAAAGAGATGCCTGAAAGAAAATAGGAACATAAAATTACATCAGAAGAGGGTTGGTGAAAAGAAACAAAACCTCTGGACCACGGGATTTTAATATTGATTAAAATTCCATGTTTGGAGGGCATCCCGTGATCCAGAGGTTTTGTTTCTTAAATAGGAACATTGGTAAAACTCTAATGTTAATAGCTTAGAGAGATCAATTCCACTCCAACAATGATACCCGTAATTGATTCCAGTATTCACTTAAATTACATTTAAAATGGAATTACTTTGGTTACTGTACTTTGGTTTCAGTTTAACAACTGTCACACTTTTTGCACCTTTTTTTGCCAAACCATTGTTGGGGTTTTACGATTGGATTTTTCACAATTTATACATAGGCTACTAGCGTCAAAAACAAGTCATGCCAGACATTTGAATATGCTTTCCACAGGAATGCGAGTTATATACTATATACAAGCAACGGAACATTTCATAATTTATTTTTGACATTCACTTTTAAAGGTTACAAAAATTCTCTACACAATCAACGAACAACTTTACAGCAGGATCATACTAAAAAATACATGCGAGATAATATTGAAATATCAGAGTCACATGAACAGCTCACAAAATATTAAAATGCCAGCGTTGATACAAGAATATTCTGCTTTGCAAATTCATGTCTCTCATTATTTTTTTTACCAGTATTTTCACAGTTTACAGTCCACTAACACATTCGTTATTACGCATACTACACTTAACGATATTGTTGTAACCTTATCTTACTCGTATAGCAACTGAATTATTTCCGCATCATGAAGATACAATAGCCTGTTAAGTATAATAGTGTTGGTATCATATGCCGTGAAGAAAATAAGGAGGTGATTCAATGATTTAATTACGTAAATTTGAATTTGAATTTTTGTAGTAGAGAACTTTGTGTTCTGGGGGGGGGGATTGAGGCTTAATGGCGCGTCGACAACTTGGTCATTAGCGCCAACCTCAGTCACAGTGCAGTGGTCCGGGTTGCCACTGCACCACACATTACAGAGATGTTAATCAAACCCCTAATCTAAATCTTGTCATACATCTGTACCTCCTGCAAAAATTGAAAAACACCGGACAGGAGGACAGACTTATCGCCCAATTGACGCGCAATGTCATGCGGAAGATGGAAACGACGACGAAAACCATCAAGATGGTGACAATCAACAAGGAAGTGCCGGACCGTAAGTGGCTGTCGACACCAAGAACATTCAGGAGGGTCAAGCCCCCTGCAAAAGGAAACAGTGAGTAAGTCGAGTGTGACCAACGCGCAAACGGGCCAACACCACCCATCACGGCCAAATCATAGGAAACAATCGAATATGTCCCAACAAAAATCATGTTCCACAAGACTACCTTGTAGGATTCTCTTCTAATATTTATGATTCATTTTGTTCACCTAATTTCAAAGTCTTACCGAAGCATCGTCAACTCTGTAAATTACTGTTATTCTGTTTTATTTACACTGTACATTTTATTTGCGCACTTCATTGAAATTCTTCGATGAAGCTACAGAAATCCTTTCTATTTTTCAAGTAAAGAGGATTGGTGAAAGCTATCGTTTACACAAAATTAAAAGAAGGACGAATGTTGCAGCTAGTTTTTTTTATTGTTAAAAGTAATTTTAATTACGTTCTTGCTATTACAGTTTTATTCTCACAATTTTGTTAGGCTACAATGCCGTCATCAATGCTTAAATTGTCTAATACCTTTCAATCAGTTTAAGATCAGGATACTCAACGTGAGAATTCCCCTCACCATTACAAAAAAGTTGATGGAGCAAAATTGACATTGGAAAAGGACATATATAATTTCTTAACAGTTGGTGATTGCTAGAACACTAACGGTGGAGATATCCAGTTGAGGTCTACTGGAGTAGGTCAGGTTATAACCCTGGATATACCTAACCCTCGTTCTATAGACCCAGGATATAACTAACCCTCGATCTAGGAGTTAGTGGACTGGAGAACAAAGTTGGTCATATCCATGTTGGACTAAGTTGAGGTTTTGTTAGCTCTTTACTCATTAGACCTCGACCTTTAGGCTAAATTAGCCCTCGATATACTGATGTTAAAATGTTGTTAAAGCTGAGGAATAATGCTAATCCTTGATGGATATCACCGCTTTTTACATCTCGGGGCTAACTACTCAGTATTAAGTTAGTCCGTGACCTACAGGCTAAATTTTGCTTAGCCCTCAACTTATTTCGTGATGGATATAACCATTTTCCCTTATTAACGAGCTTAACCCAAGGATTAAGTTTAAACCTCAACAGGATATCCCCACCGTACCATCTACATTTTTATTGGTTTGAATGAAAAAAGACAAGATAAATGAAGTCCATCAATTGACAGTTTAACAAATTTTTCAGGCATATGGATTATTCCGTTTATAAAAGTGAAGTTCGTATATGTAAGTTTAGCATTACATCTGTTAATTAGAATGCAAAATGTAAGTGTAAAACAATTCACAGTAATTGATGGAATAGTTCGGAATTATCTTGGATTTATTTTGAAAATCCTGCGTTGATATTTGAAATTACGTCAAAACCCGTACATACAAATAAACCATGCTAACAGAATAAAAGTAGTATAATTGATATTCAAAATCCCTACAGAGAACGATAAAAACTATTCATATATTTTGTACAAAATATGTTTATTCCTCCCTCACTAATCAGAATGAATGAATTTTTCAAAAACTGATTCATTCAGATTAGCGAGCAAATAAACCATTTTACTTTGACTTCAAATAATGATAATACGATATATAGGTAGATAACTGAAACCAGATAAATGAATTCTTCTGATGGCAAATGTTTTGTCGTTTCACATCATGAACACGATCTGTGCTCCGATATCGCCTAAACTCATTTAACAAATAGAAAGTAATGTGCCCTTATGTTCCTTTATCATTATACTGGTGTATGATTGATATTGTATTTGGAGATTCCGGTTCCATCGCGTCGTTACGTATCACACAGGCCTCATAACCTAACCTAACCTAGCTGCACTGATTGCCCGATAACTGATAAAAATGTTAGAGGCGTGGATCTACCGTATTTAGTGTAAGACCACAGTGAGAAAGGTTGACTCCATTCGGTGAAAATAAGGGGCAAGTATATAGGGTTTTATTACAGTACTGCACATATAGTAAATAAAAAATAGACATAAATCGCTGGAAATAATATTAAGGAAAATTGGAAACTATCCAACAGCGAAAATCATACACTAGAAGTAAAGTAGTTCAGTAAGCCACCTTTATGCACTTACGTTTTGTCAGAGTGGCATGGCCCGGATTCGAACCAGCTACCCAGTTCGCCCCCAGATCACTTGCATAGCGCCTTAATCGCTAGGGCTACATCCTCCACTGGCCAAAAGATAACTCACTGAACGCGTTATTAAGGTCACAACCGTGACCAGGGCTCCATTCGACCGAAATTCACTCGGCCATTGACAATGGAGAGGGAAGACAAAATCCTTGATTGAGACTTGTGAGTGTATGATTTGTCTTCCCTCTCCATTGTTAATACAAGCCGAGTAAATTTGGTCAAATGGAGCCCTGGTCACGGTTGTGACCTTATTAACGGGTTCAGTGAGTTGTCTTTAAGCCAGTGGAGGATGTGGCAATAGCGATTAAGGCGCTATGCAATTGATCTGGGGGCTAACTGGGTAGCCGGTTCGAATCTGGGTCATGCCACTCTGACGAAACCCAAGTGCATAAAGGTGGCTTACTGAACTACGTTATTTGTAGCGTATAATTTTCAGAAACAGTTCAATTATTAGAAGGTTCCTCCTCTTTCTCTCCCTGATCGATACTAGCACGCAGGGTTACTCACCCCTTTAACGAGTGTAGTTCGTAGTCCGTCACATCTTAAGTAGTGGGCGGATAATGCTAATGGATTAGCAAAAACCGGTGTACATTTTACTGTCGTTGGTAGGAGAAGATAACTTAAAGTTAACAAACTTTAAACAATCCACTGGCTAATATTGCAACAATGTGGAGTAGGCTGTACACTACCTTAGCTTGTTCGACAGAAAAGCAAAGAAAACTAAGTAGCTATTACTAAAATGTGTAACAGTGGAAAAAGGGAATTAAAGGGGTTTGAGCAGTAACATTAAAGGCGGGGACTCAGCATCTCCGACATTGTATATCAAGCCTTAGAGACAAATACGGATATTGTACAATAAATAAAGGAAAAATCACAAGGTAAAGGGTAACAAAGCAAACGATCTGAGTTAATGACTGGCTTTTGAGAATAGATGGTACACTAACCTGAGAAAGAAAGAAAAAACATCTGCCCCGACTGTGACATGAATCCTGGACTTCCCTCTGACTAGGCCAGGCACTCTAACCACCGTGTTAGCAGGGAGGATCCTATCTAGATTAGGGATGCACTGAATACAAAATTTGCCGAATACCGATATTGAATATACAACCGAATACTTAACTTGCCGAATACCGAATACCTAATATATAACCGAATAGTCAACTTGCCGAATACCGAATACCGAATGCATAACCGAATAGTCAACTTGCCTATTTATTTGCCGAATTATTCGGTTCTGCGCCGAATAATGGCCGAATAGGCTGAATACCGAATTATTCGGTCGAATACTTAACCAAATACCTGTAATTAAAACATATTTGGTCATGTTTTTTGTTCTTTTAGAAATGTCAGACGACAATTCCTCACAAACCAAAAACTAAATGCTTAGCTAAACGATCTTACATTCACACAATTGCGTAAATTTATACTAAAACATATTCGGCCGAATACCAACAAATATTAACACTATTTGGCCAAAATCCGAACTCGGCCGAATACTGAATATCACTATTCGGCCAAAATCAGTATTTGGCCAAATACCGAAAATCAGTATTCGGCCAAAATCAGTATTCGGCCGAATACCGAATATCACTATTCGGCCAAAATCAGTACTCGGCCGAATACTTGAATTTTTGGCCAAATAGGTCGAACATTGAATAATTACCGAATATTTGGTGCATCCCTAATCTAGATGCACTAGTCGAGCTCAGTTGCTGGTCAATCTTTCTGAGTAATGGCTGACCTAAATGTCACTGAGACTGAGACTGTGACTGAGGTTGGCGCTAATGACCAAGCTGTCGACGCGCCATTAAGCCTCATCTCCCCCCCCCCCTAAATGTCACAAACATATACAACGAAGGAAAGCAACTCTGTTTCTTGGTTTGCACACTAGAAATAATTCAAGCAATAATCCAAAGGTAAAGGAAAATTACCTTTAAGTCACCAATGAGAAAGACTGAACAGCTACTAAGGTCGACTGGCGCCTGTAGCAAGGATTCGCCACGGCAGCACAGTGGTTGAAGTGCCCGGCCAAATTAGTGGGAAGTCCTGGGTTTGAGTTCCAGTCGGGGGGGGGGATTAAAGCTTAATGGAGCGTCAACACAACAGGTAAACGTCAAAAGCGCCAACCTCAGGCATGTGCAGTGGCTCTTGATGCCACTGCATCAAACATTACAGAGATGTTAACCAAACCACATTATCTGTATCTTATTGTACATCTCCAGTTGGTGGAGTTGTCTATTTTCCTTCTCATATTAATGTTTCTTGTATTCTCACAATGGCAGTCATTACTGCAGATTGTTTGCATCGTTTACCCTTTACCATAGTATTTATTCTTCATTTATTGCTTGCATTATTTCTACGGTGGTGGCCAAAAAACAAAGTTGCTTTCCCTCCTTGTATGTATGTTTGTGACCTTTAGGTTTGTGACTTTTAGATCACCACTGAGAAAGACTGGACAGATACTAATCTCGGCTGGAGAATGTAGCCAGAATCAGCTTCCTGTGTAGAGCGCCCGGCCTAATCAGTGGGAAGTACAGGGTTCGAGTTCCAGTAGGGTTAGTTCTTTTCTTTCTTTCTCAGATTAGTCTATCTTGTATTCTCACAAGACCACTCATTAACTCTGTTTGCTTTGTTTACCCTTTACGTCGCAATTTATTATTTTTATTACTTGTTTTATGGCCAAGAAACAGAGTTGTTTCCCTATTTGTGTTTGTTTACCTGTTTGTGTATGTTTCTGACCTTTAGGTCTACAATGAGAAATTCTGAGCAAATACTAAGTTCAACTGGAGCGTGTAGCCAGGATCCAGAATGTTTGCTTCATATCGTACAATGGACTTTATTTATTGTGAAACACTGCTGAAAAGTTAGTATGGCAACCTGATAACATGGTGACCCGGTTTAAAAAATTAATACTGTTAAAAGGAAGTTTGCTATTTAGCAAAACCTGCCAACGAGCGTTTTCAACCCTCGTAAAATGGCTTCTATGGTTTCAATAACTGAAATCACACATATTCCCATGAAAAATCCCAAACTGCCACCAATGTCACTTAGCAGTGTAGTTAAAGGATACGAAAAGTTTTCCTCCATAACTTGAATGAAGTTGTCAGCGAAATACAATTTTGAAACAGTATATGAGTCGTTGGTTTCAAATTCTTCGTGTGTAATAATACTGAAGATGGTCGCGTTGCAAGGTTTAGGACAATTGCATTCTTGGTACGAATGCTTGAACGAACCTATTAGGAATAACGCTTCATGCCATGAATCGTTGTATTCTTTCCAATTTCTGCACTCTTTCCCATGAAATCCATCGATGAATGGTAGGCTAGAAAAAATGAAAGATTCTTAAAAACGTTAAAGTTTATCACATCCTACAAAGAAAAAATAGAAAACTTTCTGAATTATTGTTTCACAACTTCTACTGAACTGCCCAGTCAACATGCAGCATCTGAATAATGCAGGAATGTGTTTGCAGAGGTCGCCATTGTATGTAAGAGATGGGTGGAGGTGTCTACCACGTCAAGGCTAATGTTAGATTCTTTATTTTTATACCATAGGGATTTAGAAAGCCAAATAAGGTCAAAGGTTATAAAAATATCAACAAACAGACGATCAGTCGTTCTAATAGTTATCCTAGCCAACAATGTAATGGATAGATGTTAGTGTGGTACACACATACACTACTTCGCATGAGAAGTGTCGATTTGGATTATAAAAGAACACTAAAAAGCACTACGTATTCAACGAGACAAATAGTACCTTATATTTCGAAGCAAAACTTGGAAATTGGCTTCATTTTTCAAAGACAAAATAAAAAAAAAAATAAACACAAGGATAAAACACCAACTCTTCACTCAGCCTGCCGTCTTTGTATTGAAGTCGTTTCCAGAAACGAAGGTGCCCGGAAGTGGTGACGAGACGGAAGGACAACAAGGAGCGGAGGTGGGAGAGGTCGAAGGTAATGGGGGGGGGGG
>JAHWFP010064291.1:41007-72241 GCA_023313725.1 Lithobius niger
TTTTTTTTTTTTTTACAAATTTATAGCCACATTCCGTTTTATGCGACTTCTATGATTCTCTTTGTATTCAGTCTTGGTGTCTTGTGTCTGAAATATGATTTGATCGTCGTACTGGAATACGCAGCGGTCGTCGCATTGACATCAATAATCTTCAAGTATTTCAAGTTAATTTTCTCTTTCGTCCTCTTTTACTTTAGTCCCGTAGTTTCGTTCACCCAATTCAACAATTCGGATCAACACAAAACTAGTTGGTCGTTTTTTGACGCTTTGAATAGTCTGTGGGACTTGTGAAGTGTTTTTTGTCGCATTTTCCTCTTTACAAATTAATTTTTTTTTTTTTTTTTTTTTTTTTTTATTAAAGAAAGAAAGATGCCACGAAGTGAGCAAACACTTATTAGTGGCAACATTACATTACAATCCATCAACAAAATAATATACATTCCGTTTTGTTCGTCACCTTCGAAGATTATTTCTGGGAAAATGAAGTTAGAAAACACTTAGCCTTAACGACTGTATTCCCCAGAGTGATATTAATGCCACCGTAATTTCATTTGCCATCATCTTCGATCACTTGTTTCGAGCTAATGTTTATCGACGTTCGTAAATTCAAAGAATTCTTGCTTTATTTGTTTACTGGTTGATTCCCTGAAAAAGTTTTAAAAAGAGTGAGAGACGCCCCGTCGTCAGTTCGTTGTATATAGACGCTAATTCATATGGCAATTTAGCAGTGATCTTGATTAATGTCGAGTTGTTTGACGTAGTCATAGTGATCACAGTTGCCATAGTGTTCTCGTCCGTTGCAGGCCCCAGTAAAGTTAACTACGTCACTATTTCCGCTCAGTTGTCATCTTTAGCTGATTGCGATGTTGGCTTCAGTGCGTTTCTTTATTTGGTTGCTAATATTTACTGCTAATTTCCCTTCTTTAGCTAATAACCTGTATGCTGGCGTGCCCTTTTCCCCACATACATCGTTCCTTCACTGCAGTAGTAAGGATAGGTAAAGACATTAAAAACCAAACCAGAACCCATGGCATAAAGTACCCTAATTTCATGTCATGAAATAAACTATTATTGAAAGTTACAGGCGTATTCCAGAAATCCACTCCAGTGTGAGTGGGGCTAAATGTGAGTGTAAGGGTCAAAACGCATCTACAGGAATACCCTCAGATGCTAGGACACTCACATTCGCTTTAGTGGCTGTACTAAAATTGTTCACCCTTACCTTAAACGTTTGCACTCACATTTGCACTCTCACACTCAAACTTGAGTAGATTTTTGGAAAACGGCTGTTAGTAGTTTATTTTCAAAGCAGAAAACATGAATGATTTAAGAAGCATCCTCCAACATTCCCCTAGCAAAGCTATTGAGGAAGAAACGTCAGTTTGATACCAACATAGAGGACACATACGATAACAAGTGTTTCCTTTACTCCGTGTTAGCAGCAATACACATAAGCTACATCATTAATCCCAGTAATACAATCAACGGACAAGCACCGTCGGCCACTCAATGTTGCAATATCCCGTAGGGTTAATCGACGAGTTTTATACTAAAAACAGTTACCTGACTATTAACGAGATTTTTACACAACCGTGTTTGGAGTGGCTACCATATGAGTTTGTAAAAAGGTTGTCGGTCTCGTTCTCTCAGAAGATAGTGCAAACGTGATTAGCGTCCATCGACTGATGTCAACAGTTTGATTATATGAATGTTTGGATGCCTATTCAAATTAAAATTAAATTTCCCATGGAGCAAAATAACGTATTTTTCCCCAGTTTTGAGTAATGAATATTAAGCCACGAGTTCTGCTAAAAAAAATGGGGAAATTGAATCTAACAAAAAGTAAAAATTTGATGTTGAATTAACATAATATAAACTTACTGAAATATCATTTGTATAATTTAAAGAATATAAATTTTCGTGTCAGCTGAGCATTTACAACAGTACTAATTCGATTTGTTTGGATTAATTAAGACATAATTCCAATTAGGGATTAAATGTGCTCATATACGAAATTTTCTATGTGCGTGCATAAAGCAATTGGTAATTTCCAGATAAAACACGTAAGTAATTCATAGAATTGTTACAGTTTAACAAAATCACTAACACTAACGATCAAAAATCGTTGATTGGCACTTGAATAGTATCTTTTTCTAATACATAATATTATTACAATTTGTACGAGTAAATTGTTAGGCAAACAGAAGAACACTAGCGTTACAAGGTTAGCATTTGTTCAGAATTTGCATGCAGCAGCTAACTGATAAAATTGACGAAGATAGGTTTTCTAGGAATGAAGACAATCCAGTATTTCTTATTTATGTGCCATTCCCAAGAATGGGATAGGGAAATGTTGGCCAAGGGTCGCGTAGGTGGTGCATTTCAAACTAAGGCTTCTCAGTTTAAATCTTGTGCTGATCTTGTATTAGTCGCCTGGTTTCAGACCTTTACTTTAATGTTTGAGCGTTTAATGAGCTGGGTTTCATTACAGCGAATTTTGTGTCTTTAAAATTCAAAACGTTATGCTAGCAATCTCTTCACCGTTAGTTACCTTCGTAATGTGAACATTAAAAATAAAGCCTGCGGATCCATCTACTAGTGCTATGGTATGAATGTAAACTTGACGAATTAAATTTAACTTTATTACACTGTAAACTTTAAAGTGAACTGTGGTCCGTAAGGGTTTCAGCTCGGTAGTTCTTGTTACAGTTTAAAGCCCTGTGAAAACTAAATGCCTAAATGGCCTAAATGGTATTAATGTAAACATGCATTTATGTTCTGAGTGATTTCCAGGATTGCTGTGTCACTCTGTGTTTGAGATGCCACAATTTATGTGAGTACGAGAAATAATGCCTTGTTTTAGCTTTTAGGGAGCTTTTAGGGACCATTTTACGGAAGAAATTAAAGCGGAAAACCCTGGATATTTGAAATGCCACAAATGATGTGAAGACGAGAAATAATGTTTTGTTTTAGGTTTTAAGGAGCTTGAACACAAACTCGGTTATCTGCCCCACGACGTTGAGAGCGACAATTTCGATGGGTAAATCCGAACGGAAACCCAGGATCTTTGATAAGGAGCTTTTTTTCGTAAGAGTAATGACCTCAATAAACGGTTTAGTCTGCAGAGAGTGTCGTATAGGCATATTCAAAAGCGCTACCCGAACAGTATTGTTAACCATCTAACAATATTTAAAACAATTTTCAATAATAAAAGTGATTGTATAGAGCCCCGGAACTGCAGCATGGCATTACCAATTGAAATAACTATTAGGAAAATGGCACATTTGCGGTAGTATCTTTGGAAAATAAGATATGAACCACCTTTCTAGGACAAATGGTTTCTTGGGAATACTCTCTGCACAGACTTTTAGACCAGAAGTAGCACTGCTGCAGCTCTGACACGTTGCACTGAGTGGACGGACCCAAGTGTCGTTCCAGATCATCTCAGTGTGTAACTAATAGCTTCAAGACGGTTTGTTTGTCACAAATTTAAAACCATGCATGAACAAACTATGACGTCATGAACAACATCATGAGGGTAAAAAAAAAAATAACTTTGACTTTAATTTTTGAGGTTCTTTCGCGTGTTTTAGGGTCATAGTATCACAGTATGAAAATAGGCCTAACGGTTGCGGAATTTAATTCTTTTTCATTTGGTCCTACTCCCATATTTGTAGGTGCCTTAGTTTCAGAGGAGGAATGGTACATGCACGCACGCACGCATATCATACGTCCTTAATGATGTAGCTCTTTAAAAATAATTTTGATTGTGTCACGTTTATTTTGCCGGTGTAAATAATTTGTGTGTAGTTTTAGTATGTATAGTATTTATTAACTTAAGTATGTAAATTACATAAACACTGGTTGTTGCTATGCAACCAGCAAACATATATACTACACATACAAACTCCTTGAATTTCATGTGGTAAGTTCAATAAATTATTCTTATCATTACATTAAAAAATAATGTTGTTAGTAAAAATAAACAGGAAATATACAACATCATTACTGAAGCATCGAAAGTAAATTGAAAACTTGGATATTGTCCATCCTGCATACAGATATTTTGGTGCAAAAACACGCATCCGTTTGTTTTGATTATTTTTTGTTCGGTGCAGACTTCCCAAGCACTGTAATTTTAAAAATCAAACTCAAAATACAAAGTCCCATTGTGGACCCAAGCCAGCTTCCTATGTCACATAGTAGTGAAATTATAGTGTATGAACGGGTTTTCTGGTACGATTCAACCATGTTGTGACTTGCTCCAAAGCTAATGGCCAATCCAGTTGGTTCAGGACGAAGGGTGGTCTCATAAAACCTCTTGCGACAGGGAGGCAAGCAAACACAGTTCTCAACACTGTTCTCTCTGACAAATAAATCCAGATATATCACATAAGACTTCTTTGCAGATTCTGGAGTATTGCACGTGGGTAAGTTTACGTCGGGCATGTAGGGAAGTCTGAAACAGTAATGAAAACTTTTGGGTTTTATTAGATGCTCGAAGTTAACGTTCAATTCAACCAAAACGGGAGAAGTGATGAATCACAGAACAGACGGCCGACATGATCCTTTAACCACGATTCATTACCAGAAACTATGGTTTAAAAAAGCAACATTTTCTCATTCCCCTCCCTAGGGACCGGTTATCATTTATGGCCGGGGGCGGAGGGCGGAGGTAATGAAAACGTGGCTACCAAATTTTTGATGACCCCCCTCAAGGGCCGTAAATATTATACCCCCCCAAAAAAAAAAATGCCCTTTTCATATACTTATTGATACTGTCTGCAGATGATTTCACGTAGCCAAGATTAGTGCTGTAGCCAAATTAAGTAAGTAGCTCTCCACACCACCAATAACCAATAGTTGCAAGGAAACGTGTCGTTTTAAAGTTCCTTTTAAAAACTATACTTGCAGTACTGGTACTACTAGCTCAAAAACCTTGTAAATAGGCACATCATGAAGGGTCTAAGGGGCTTGCCCCCCCCCCCCCAGAAGCTGAGGCATTTTTAGAAATTTTGACAGCTGAAAGTGCCATTTTTTGGGTCCAAAAATGACTTTTTCTTCCAGTTTAGCAGCGTGTTTGTGACCCTTCCCCCCCCGCTTGATGGGACCTGAAAAATGTATGACCCCCCCCCCTCGAGATGGTCAAAAAAATTCATGACCCTCCCACCCAATTTCCTCCCCCTCGGTGATAAATAATGACCACTCCCCTAGCTCTCTACAGCATTTCGTCCTACAGAATATCTATTCGGTTGTCCACTAAATATTGTTTAAATATTAAGACGTTTGCGTTTTACAGACTATTAACTTCGCTGATTAATTACAGAATACATGCTGCGCTAACAAAACAGACAGTTAATAATGGTTTTTCGTTGTCATGAATTTGCCTTTTGTAGGAACGTGGATTAAAATAATACAAACTTTATCCTTCTGGATTTGATTCTGTAACTGTTGAGGTTAAGTTTATGTAATCTTCTTACCAGTTGCACACCGTTACAATTTTTTTTTATCTGCACTCCAATATTTCTCATGTTTACTAGGAGTTAACTTCATAATATACTTTCAACTCAAGAACTTGGAGTTTAGGTTACTTCAAACGTTTGTTTCATTTAGTGTTTCAGGCAACTAACAGCAATCAGAAATTTAAAATTGGCAAATTTAATGGATTAAATCCAGCTTCAAAGGTCCATTTTGATTTACTCGACAGCCGTTAAAGGTGCCTTTTCACCGAATGGCTGCAGCATCGGGTGCCGACTTCCATTAATAATGTCTATGAAGCACTTGATTTCGACAAGCGAAGAAACGAGCAAAGAAATTTCATATTTCACCACAAACAAGCCACGTGTCTTCTTAATTATCGAGTGCAAGGTTAGGCACCACGTGCACCAGGTTCCATACGGTCAAGGTTAAATATGTCAATGTCACTAGATGGCGCCCAGCTAGAGGTTCAAAATCTGCGTTTCAAATGGTCAATATATAGAAAACAGTGCCCATGACATCGTTAAGCTTAACTTTACCACTTGCTCCCTTGTGCTCGTGGGCACATCAACTTTACACTCAATAATTAAAGAGGCACGTGGCTTGTTCGTTTCATAAAAAGATATTTACGTGTCTGTTACGTCGTCTGCTGAAAGTAATAGCTGGATAGAACTAGAAAGCGACAAAAGGCAATGGATGCTGCAGCTAATCATTTTGTGGCACCTCCCCCCCTCCCCCTTTAACGCAGCAGTTTAAGGAGCCTAATTGCTGTTGAGAGTCCATGCTGTCAGCTTCTTTTGCTATCAATGTTATTCTACACAGCGTATCTGTACCAAACATTACAAAGGGTTTCAAAAGGTTTAACGAGCGTTAACCACTCCTGGTCGTCTGCCCGAAGCCCTAAGGCCCAAACATTACACCATCTTAGCAATGTACCAAGGTAATGAAAACAGTTACTCTAAACAATTATGATCAAAATTATTAATACTTTAATCCTATTGCATTAAGGTTTATGCATTAAAGTTAAATTAAAACTCGGTCACTAAAAATTTAATGATTTATGAACAATAATTTATATTACCTGCAATCGACAAGCTTCCAGAGTTTTTTATGAAGACAAACCAACTTGCAGGTGTCATGTTCAATTTCACTTACGCATTTTTGAAGCTCCTCGTTAATTATGATTTCCTAAAACAAAACGATAAAGATTTCCAAACGCACTGATCAACATTTTGGGCCCTATGTCAAAATTGCACTAAAGAAGCCGAGTGAAATTATGTGCATTAATGTAAAATTGTTGTGCCTTCCTTCAAAGACAGACGTTCAGACCCTATCAAAAGCCTGAAAAAACCAACGGGCACAAATTCAGTAAATTTAGAACTGGCCATTACCTAAAATATGTCATTTGACATTTTAATTAGAGCTGAAGTTGGCAATGTTTGAATTGAAACGAAAACAGTACTGCTTTGAATTGAGAATAGAGCAGTGACACGATGTAGTATTATTGTATATAACTCTATGGTGAAGTCTTAATGGGTTAGCTGCAAGGGTCACTGCAGAGAGAAACAGAAGGGTGTCATACTGAAGCCGATGCTGTGAAGAGTGATTTCTTAGACCTAAAACGCGCGATTTTTATTGTTGGAGAAAACAATGTTATTTTAAGGCTAAGAAATCTGCTCTTCCGTTGTTTTTCCCTTCATTTTTATGTAGTGCACCTTGTAGTTATTCCCTCCAAAACCCATACTGGTGCCAATCTGGTGCCAATATGGCGGCAAATGTCACTGCTTTATCGGAAGAAGGCTTTGGTTCTTCTTTGTAAGGAGAGCTCATAGAAATTTATTTCAAATTTTTACAGACTTTACTATATTTGTAAGGGTGCAGTACTCACTCTGAAAAGTCTCGGCTGTTTACCTTTTGGTGTGAGGTTCGCTCATCGTTCGCCTGTTTCATATTTAGCTTTTTTAAGTAGTCCTAAGGTATACGTGTCGTGTTTGTTTTAACAGGCTCGTTTTCTCGCAAATTTAGTTTCTGTATCGTTAATTGCATCCTCTTCCTGCATCCCGTAATAAAAATGTGTGCTATTGCCACTAGCCAAAGATAAAACCCAACTGGCCACCGTTGGGTGGGCTGGTACTGCAGCGTGCTGCAGCCAGTAGTTCGTACACTGGTTGCAACAATTGCTGCGCAAAGTACCTTTCCTATATAAAAATATAAACAATAAAAAATTTAACTGCAATCCAAAGAATGATCAGAAATAACAGATTTTAACAATAATTAAAGGATTCAAATGGTTGATAATACCCACTCACGTAGTATGAAACTTGACTTAGCGCTGTTGAAATTTGTGAGGTGTACACCTCTGTCACATAATTGCAACAGCGATCACTAATCTTAAAATTATTAACCATTAAAATTATATGTCAAAATGCGTTAGCTTGAGTGTAAATGTGGGTGCACGGGTAACGGTGAGCAATGACGTATCAGATTCGGTAGGCGTCTGGGTCCCGGATGTACATCTCTGGTTTCTTCCATACTCGGGTTCGAACCTGGTAAAGGGGAGTGTAAATGTACGGGTTTTTTTTCTCCGTTTGTTTCCCACCTGTTGCACGAGGCCCTCCTGGTACTCCAGTTTCATCCCTCACATGGCAAAAAACAACCGAAATTATGGTGATAACTTCCACTTAACATTTGTCGCTTGGGCCTTTAAAAAGCTCTAAGCTTACAGGCCGACACCTTCTATTCTATTCTAAAGATAGCATTTATATAGTTCTAAGGCTGTCTGAACATTTATTCCAAATTTTTATCTGCCGTTTTAATTACGTAATTACATATGGGCATAGGACAGTCCCTAATTAAGATACACAATTGTGTTTAGCATTGATGGAAAGAATACATCACCGCCTTTTAGATGAGCCTATGGGGTAATTAGAGAGGTAACAGCTAAGGAATGCTAGTCAGGAATGCTATACACTGTAATACTAAATGTACTATTTTCCGTCAATTTGGCATAAAATGACAAATTTGGGCCATAAAAGTTAACTTTACGTCAAAATTTAATAGGGATTTTCCTGAAGGAAATTAAATTTTGTTTTAGACTTGTATTCTGAGTTTTTCGATCTGATTCACGGTTAAGAAGTTAAAGAAAAAAACTGTCTTTTGGCTACAGATTTTGACCTTCGACCTTCATTAAAAAATTCTCCAAAGTTCCCAGGTGGTATCATCTATCTGACTAGGGGCATGTATAATGTATAATGCCAACTTCCTGAAAAAAAAAACTTCTGTTACACCTCACTTCAAGGTTCCGATAAAAAAACCACGTACTCGCAACCTGGCTATTTTAGATACACTGCAAATTCGAGCTCACCAATACTTAGGTTTTCTAGCGGTTTGCTAGATTTCTTTACAACCCGACCTTTTGTTTGAGCGCCAACCAGACTACAAAAATTTGCAACTAACCAACCACCCAAAAGGTTCGATTTATGCGTGTAATGTTGTAGGTTTTGTTCTGCTCACTTGCTCCGCGAAGAAAAATCGCATACGTTACGCAACCAACCGATTAACTATTCACACACTCGACTGACGCTTCTTGCATTGTAAAGTCTGTATTTTTGCTTAAGTTGTGATTAGCCGGACTGCAAATATTATTTTTTTTTTTATTCATTCATACCTTTACTGGTAAATAACGTTCATCTTACCTTGACGGTGAATGATATTTGAACCTTGCGTTTATTTATTATGTAACGATACGCAAAGAAGTCATAAAGTCCTGAAGCTGATTTAATGTAAACCTACGAAAATAAAAACGTCACTTTAAATTTTGTGGTTTGAAGACACAGTTGTGCAGTAAAACAATAATCTATCAAAAAACCTACAAATGTCAAATTTCAGTTGCTTAAAGATTTTGTCATCAGTAACATTGATGTTCAAAACTAAGGTAACACTGCGGACATCATTCAGAGCCTTAATGAAAAGCAACGCACTGGAGTGAAGTTGGCATTCCATACCAGGGCGTCAAATGGATGAAACAATTTTTTTTTTTTGGGGGGGGGGGTGTCATTGTTAACAATGACTCACGCCTATTTTCACCAGCGCCAAGCCAAAAATTTTTTAATCGCATACCATTATTACCATACAGCAAGCTTACATAGTTCATGTTTCATTGGTAAGCTTGCAATAATGTAAGCTTGCAGCAATGAGCTTGCAGTAATGCACTAATGAGCCGTTAGTGTCTGTATCACACATGGCTACTTTTTATGGAGGACCTAGCACTAGAATTGATGTAAGATTACCTTAAAATGATGTGTGTCACGTAGCAAGGTCTGATTCAATTTATCCCAATACTTAATGTTAGCCGATAGCGAGTGATGGGCTCTTAGTGAAATTATCACAGTTGGCTAGTTTTTACACAGGTCCTTGCTATACAATTGATATAAATTACCTTAACATGGTTAGTGCCACATAGTGAAGTCAGATTCAGCCTAGCCCAATACTTCATGTTGGCTGGAACAAATGGTCGATCTGAAAAAGAATTTGTACTGTTAGGTCGTGTTAGTTTCAGCCCGTACCAACCAAAGGAAGCTATACAGAACAACACGCAACGGGGAAAAAAAATCGTTTCCTGTGATGCAAATGGATGGGTAATATTTTTCACAGGTGAAGAACACATTTCATTTTGGGACAAAGAGCATGTACAACCTTACCTAAATAAAACCACGAACGCTTCTTGGAAGCATAAGACCTCAAATATTGCCACATTGTGAAAGCGTTCACTGTTGGCTAAAGATGGTCATTCACTAAAAAGTAATACTCATGGTCATACAACTCTCGAACTAGGATTTTTTATCACGTTATTTTTGTAAACGATATAATGTAGTAAAAAATCCTATTCTTAGAACACGTGAGATGTTAGACCACGAGTATTACGTTTTAGAAAATGATTTAAATTTTAGATCCACTATGATCCATACTTAGGTATTATGCTTCCAAGGTGCGTTTTCCCTCTCCTATCCTATTTGTTAGTATCAAAGTCGTTATGTAGCTGTTGTATTTCGTTTTCTTTCTATTTTTTCGTTTCTGTATAGGCTATCTATTTATTTTATTCATGTGCTTATAAAGTTCGTACGGTGACTATCCCCATTGCTCACACATCTACAAGTACCAATATTTTTATAATATTATAAGTAGTTACGCCATTGTGGTAACATAAATATTTATAAAATATAACATCCATTATACTATGTAAAAGATGAAATAGTTTAGAATTTTTATTCAATAGCTTATAAGAAGTCAGTTTCTTCATTTTTATTAAAAATTCTAGAATTCATTGTTCCATTGCAGTGGCTTCACAAACAAAAATGAGGGTTAAAAAAAGGTAACTTGAATGTATTATATAACAATAACGTAATCTCTATGAGTGCATATACAAGCTCGGTTCCATGTTATCTTCATGTCACATGTAATTATAACTCAAACTGATTAGATTATTGCTATTATTATTACAAACTTTTTAATCTGTTGTTTTAAATTGTTTTCTCTTAATTTATTTAGTTGTTTGTTAATAAAAACTGAGTACTAAAAATGTAATCCTCTCTTACCCTATGAATTTGTGTATTTGGTTCTTTTCCCAAGTTCTAATTATTTCTTGTTGGGCTTTCAATTGAATATTTCTATTAGTTTTTAAAAATAATTTTGTACAAGTATACAAATATCGTATATTGAATCATATCAGAAAGCGTCTAATTTTATTGTAACTATTTATCATGTTCTTTTTGGGTTGTTACGAATATAAGACTTTCGCAACTTTGTTGAATATTTTGTATTCATTCAATAAGTCCTTTATAATTTGTCGCATAAATGGAGAAGGCATATCTTACCTTTGATAATATAAGAGTTGCATACAATTGCATTTTGTTTACTTGTTCAGCGTTTATCTAATTCGATAGAACATAGGAATCGTTCTTCTTACCTAATTATGAAGTTTTCAATGTTAATGTAAATTTTCCAGTTAAATCAATCAATAATCCTAAGTATTTTATTATTATTTCAATCTTACACGAAGGATGAGGAGTGAAGAAGTGTAACTGATCACAAGCAGTGAAGAAGTACTACTAGTATCACTGTCATCTTACTTTGTCACTTTGCTTAGTAGGACCTTGGCCTTTGATGTCAAAGGTCGTGGGTTCGATTCCTCGCTCAGGCAGTCTGACATATAAGTCCAAAAGGCAACGTAAATAGGTTTGCATCCGTATTTAGTTTACCAATTTCGAGCCTTTGGCTTTCCGTCCCATTTAAAGGATACGTGACACTCCCACTTGTGAAGGGCAAACAAAATCGTTCAAATGACAAGTCATCCGTTGTTGCAGATAACGTCACATCATGTAGCACTACGTTTGCCAACTGTTTTACTTTTCGAACCAACAAGCACTTTCCATAACGAAGGGAAATGATTACTCCATGTTTTACAAAGGGTAAAAAAGCGAAGTTTGATTAAAATATTAGAAATTACACAACGGAGACAACACTGAGAACAGATAGAGATGAAAAGTGGATTTTTCATTCTTTAACAATGTTGGCGTGCACTGTATTTGTCGTTTATTTTTTTTTTACCAACGTGCTACGGTGGGCACTTGTCACCACTGGAATTGCTCTCATAGGTCCTTAAACCCTGCTTTATAGATATGCACTGATCAGCTTAAGATATTTAACAAAAGCAGCTTATACGTTTTTTATGCTCTGTATTAAGTGGCAGGACAAGTCAATGAAAAATTAGTAATAATCGTAATATACAAAGGTCCATAGCAACGAGGAGTAACGAAATCCGAGTAAATCAGTATAATGTAGCTTTTGATGGGTCATATGATTATTTCGATCGTAGTCAGTATAAGGAAAATATAGGTTCGACCGTTGCCAATACTGAAACCAACATCACGGAATGCTTACAACAAATCATCAACTGATTTAACGGTTCAGCAATCTTCACACGAACACCACGACTTTTAAATATTCTTCACAAGGTGGAAGTGATTATTTAGAATAACAATTTGCCGAGAAAGTCTCTGTCGCCATCCTTCATTGAGTCAGTGCTCTAATTGTTACTCCTCGTTCCTATGGAACCAACTCTTAATGTTCTTCTAGATGTGTCATAAATTCACTGCCCAGGTTCTACGCCGAGTGTAATTGATAAAACTATTACCTTCATACAATTCCAGACATGTCCCTTCATGCAAGTAAATCCGTCGTATGAAATCCCACCATTTAATGTCCTCTGGAAATACCTGTAATGCAGCACGATTTCCGTAAAACATACGAAAATAATTCAGTAATGTACTCAAAAGTCATATATACGAAATACGCCTAAAGCTGCTGAATTACGAACCATGCATAGAGAACTAGAAATGTAAATCGGGCCGTTGCACAGAAATGCTAACGAGCAGCAAAGTGAATTTAGTGCATTTGTGAGTGATCAAAATTATTGTAAACTACTCTTCCCCATTTAATGAAGTGAAATTTGCTACTGACGTTAGTAACCTGTAATCTGTTTCAACTTCATTGTTTTGTTGTTGTTGTTGTTATTGTTGCCTGTGATTTATGGTTATCCACAATTTTTCAGTTTACACCAATACTTCTGGACTAAAGGTTGACACTTTAGTATTGTGACGACCTTGCAAGAACCCGTCAAGGTCATCGACACTCAACTGGTGATGTTGCCATTCTATATGCCTGATTTTCCAGACTACAGTTCAGTAAGATGATGGACATTGTAGCAAAATGCTGGTCCTGCAGCGACTTATGACACATTTGTGCTTGCAGACAACAATTGTGGTGAATACAGACAAGAGAAGGAGTAGCAGGAGTAGCATTATGTCAAAAACTGAAAATCCCCCCTCAGTTTAAAAATGGAAACTTACAAAAGTCTATCATAAGTACAATATTGCATTAGTACAGAAATTTTAACTTGAAGGATTAACACATCGACCAAAATCAATATCGAAGCATTCATCATCCTTAAAAGGTACTGATGCTAGATTACAACGATTGGGAAAAAAACAATCAAAATAAAATTCTGGGCAATCAAGGTAAATAGAAACGTAAAATGTCCCTTAATATCGTATTGCTACAAAAATCAAAGAAATTCACATCTATATACACTAAAATCGATCGAAACAATTTAATTATCGTAAATCGTACATGAGAAATGGAAAGACAATTACATGAAAATGATTCTTGACTACTTATTGTGTATGATAATTATGTGCTGTTTCTTTTTTCCACATACATATTCATTTTAACCTGCATTTCAAGCCTTAATCTGAACCATATAAAAAAGAAACCAAAAAGTTACAATTTTAAAACGTGGGTCTGGGTGAATATGGTTGTTAACGAACAATTTTTAAAACGACCCCATCTTTCAAAATTGTAACTGTGTTTTCCACTTAGGAGCGGTCGATATTTAGGGTGGAAACGTAGTGTAACAGTGTATAATCATGTTTTACTTCTTGGCTGCTTTTAATATTATTATTACAAAAATACTTTTAATCCTCCATTGAGCAAACCAGATTATGTTGACGTGAAAATACGATTCGTTGCGTAATATTTAATGCTTTGAGGTTCAGTTTTCATGCAGTCATAAAACTGGTTCCTTCGTAGAAATTCAAGAATCTTAGCATTAATCTCGGCTTTGTTGCTTGCCCACAAGGTCTTGGACACAGCAGCCTAACCTTTTCCAAACTGAACCGGAAGTAATCGGCTCCATGCTGATGAACGGTTGGTAGTAGTAAGTAGTCTGCAATGAAGCAACGGTGAAATTTCTTGAATAGATTTTGTTGCTCTCCAATTACGAAGGTTAATTTGTAGGGACGCAAAACCGAATGTTAAGCTTCTGCCCAAAGAAAAATAACTGGCCATACAGAGATTTTTCATTTGTTTAAACACAATACGAAAACGACAGAACTGAACAATCGTTGGCTGTGCCTATTACTTAGGCTTATCCAATTGTGGCTTACCCTTATGCAGGAGTACAATAAGAAGTCACATATATTTGATGTAGTCTTTGACCATATTAGTGATGGATCGGTTTCGATAACCGAATCACGATTTCGGGTTTTCATAAAAACCGCCTGCCCCTTAACTAAATAACCGTTTCGTCGGTTTTGGAAGACTTACCTTGCATTAGTGATTTAGCAGCTCTCAGACGGGCATCCTCGTACAGTCCTCATCGGATTCGCTTGGAGTAATAAGATACTGCATGTGCCTCAATCAGCCTTGAGTTAGGCCTAGTTAATAACTGTATGGTCGGCTAACAAGATGGCGGTACACTGTTTGCTTAATTGTTTGCTTTTAAAGAATGCATACAAGTAGCTGTGCTTATTGAAGCCTTTTAGTGTTCGGTGTTCCTCCTAACGGATTTTTTGTTTGTTTATTTATTTATTTATTATTATTATTATTATTTAAAAAAAAAGCCCTAAAACAAACAGTAGTACAAATATATAAATCTAATATTAAATAATTAAAACTAATCTACTGATAGTGTTGTATATGTAAATAAAGTGCCCGGAAAATTGTTGAAAAATACTAATTGAAATAAGAATTAATACAATTAATTAAACATGTAAGAGATTTTTTTTTTATTATTATTAACTAGAAGAAGCCCGTGCTTTGCACGAGGTCGGTCACATTTCCCGGGACATTTTCCCGGCACTCTTCCTGAAGACTTGTCAGATTGATCGACCACTCATGCCTGGCTCCTTTTTTGGCTACACGTAGAGTGCGAGACTGCATTTTCAATGCAGGCACGAGGAGGGGAGATGTAGTTTTCCTTTAGGCTTTCCTTTAGCCTTTCCTTTACCTTTTAGCCGGTCTCCGATATTATTATTAAGATGTGCATTTATTGATGTTTTTCGTCGACAAATAATTTCAAATGTAAATTTAGTGTGTATATTTTGTGTTATTTATTGTGTTAAATTGTAAATGTCTTGTTTTTTTGCTGCTCACACAAGTGTCTTGGAACTTCGAGCACGTTCAAGCAATAAAATATTATTATTATATTATTATTATTTATTTACAAAAATGCATACAAGTAGCTGTGGTTGCTGAAGTTATTGTTTTAATAGACTTTTATAACGTGAAATACCATACAAGAAATAAATTAATTGACGTAACCCTAATTGTCTTTCGTTTGCTAACTTGCTAAGCCAATCGGTAGGAAACATTTTTAAGGGTTCTAAAAAACCGAAACTGAACTGAAACCGACAGAGGTTTTAACAAAAAAAAAAAAACGAAAACCGAACCGAATCTTGAAAACCCAAAACCGACCCATCCCTTAACCACGTCATGTGGTTATGGTGGTTTTTCAAATCGCAGTTCACTGAAAATAATACTTCTACTGTACCTCGAATCGAAGCAGCATCATAAATTTCTTCAATCTACAAAACAAAGATTTCTAACTGAGCAATTATCAGAAGAAAGTCAGAACATAAAGTTCTTCATGACAAGGATAAATTTCTGCAGCACACAAAAAAGTGCCATTTTGGACGAGTTAGCCTACCCACAAACGCAAGGACAAAGACTGAATGCTACTAACCAAACTTCGATCTTGACACAACTCTTTGTAATCCATGCTTAAGTTTTAGCAAGCAACAATTATTTACGTACCTTATTGCTCATCCAAATTCGTTCAGCAGTTACACCGGGCAAGCTGAGTAACTCCCACATCTTCACTTCGCAGTAGTTAGATACATTGTTTTGAACTGCATACTGTTGCTGCAAGCTCAATAAATTCGGATCTCCAGGACATATGGTAAGGGTTACTGTGTCGAAAGTATCGTTGAAGGAAACGTCCACTAAATAACGAGTTGGATATTCAAAAAAGTGTATGATTCTTTTGCTAACAGCAAAGATGAATACGCAGAGGCTAACAGCGGCCAACAATTTTCCAACAGTGCAATACTTTTCGCTAGAAAATAATGATTCTCTCATAAATGATATGTTCTTTACATCCTTTTTGTATGTCTTTACAACTTTCTTGAACAAAGGATCGTTCAGCTTAAATCGGGGAAACTTCTTTCTCTTGGGTTGAAATGAAGTTAGGATATTGAATATTGATAAGATTGAGAGGCCAATATAAAGGGTAGAATTCCCGCCGATATCAGCAAACAGTTTACCAGCATCGTAAATCAGACGTTCCTTAATTTCAACCTCGAATCGAGAGCCAAATTTGACCTCAAATACAGACTGATTGGTGTATATTTCCTTACGTTCCACTGTTTCCCCAAAAGTTGAGTATTCACATTTCCGGGTACAATGGCAATCGAAACTTTCCTGTCCCAATAAATAATCCCGAACCCTGCGTCAGTGGGCCCCGAGTTCTTCGTGCCGTGGGCAGGATGATAAATTAAGGAGGCGTGGTTGAAATGGTAATCTGTAAAAATCACAACATTAGGTTGCAAAAAAATTCCTATGCCTGCTTGAATTTTACTATAATTTTAAGTATTATTAAATTGTACTTGCAACACTGGTGGTCATGGTGGGTAAGACCTAGTAGGAAACAATACAGGACCAAAGCAAAAGTGATATCTGTGTCAGACCTTTCATTTAGGTTAGGATTAGAAAAATTAAGAAGCTCCTTCGGTCGCTGAGAACTATTCCAGCTTATTCTTTGCAATATGCTGAGGACATTGTGGTAACGGAGTGTGACAGATTAGCGCTAGTGTCTTGTATCTCAAACAAGAGTTTGGCACATTTCAGGGGTCTTGGTTAAAATACTAACCCGCTGCAAAATCTAGAATTTGTCTGAAATCGAGAGAAACGACCAACCTGACAAAAAATAAATCATGTGGGAACAGTTTTGTATATATTGAATTTCATTGTTCAATCTGATCCCCAATAAAGTTGAAAATGTGCTACCAGCTAATAGTTGTTGACTAGCTAGTTCACAAACTCCCGTGTTAATTTGCATACGACCATTGTGTAGTGAAGTATTGGGGATGAGTTCAGGTATATGCTTGGTCATACGACTGCAGTAAAACTTCAATGCCGTACCTTTTTCAGGTTTGCAACTTGGAGGAGTCATGGGAATAGCGAAAGCAAGTGCACAAGTACAAAATAGTGTAACCATTGTCAGTACTGTCAGCGGCAGCTGTTAACTGTCACGGGGTGCAGGCAGAGTAGGCTTTAAGGTTTGTAATAACAATACGTGACAATGGTGTTAACCATGCTTTGAAATAATACTTGGTTTTGGACTATATAAATAAACAAACATCAGTGTTAATCATTTTACTACGATTGCACTTCTTTTCTTGAATATTTAGTGAGTGAAAAAAAAAAATACCACAACAACAAACCAATGCTTACGTTTGCTAAACATGCAGCAGAAAAATCGACGTAAGTCTATGTTAGGACAAATTTATTACATTACTTGCAATATGCCACTAACGTTTGTGAGCATTTCAAAACTTATTTATCCCTTTTTGAAATACATTTCTTGGAGTCTTATGTTACCTGAAGCAAACTGTATACATGAACTGGATCAATTTTCAGCATTGTTGTCGTTTTTGAAAAAGAAAGAGATATAGTAAAGTGCTGAGCAAACTCGGGGATTTGATCTGGGAAACCTATTATCACTGCAGGGCACCGAAATATTGTTCAGAATAGGCCACAGTAGATTCCATGTCTACTGAGGTAGCCTCCATAGTCTCTCACAATCCCCTGGCCAGCACACACTGACAGGTATTTAGCCAGAGTCTTCTGCCCAGTCATCGATTAACCAGGTCAATTTCGTCCGGCAACTATGCTGAACTCTGCCACTGATGACCACTGGTGATGATGACTGATGATGGTTGATGGACTGATTAGATGATGCTATTGAAAATACGTCGAGTTAACGGGGGAAAAGTAACTAAGAACAGTAATTTTTGGCACATTCTAAACTGAACGGTATTGCTTAAATTTACAAAATAGTAAACACGTCACATCCTGGTATATGGATCAGTGCAAGGCCTTTATTTGAGTCAGGTGCATGCTAAACTGGGGTTGCTATTGTGCAGCTTTGAAATGTACTATTATCGTGCCTCAGTGAAGAACTTACTTGCAAAATCCTACAACTTCTGAAAATTGGGTAAAGCAGTCATCTACACATTTTCTATAGCTTAAGTCTGAAACGCATGGTGTCTTTGTTTTGTTGATAAAGCTGAACTGCAAAGCAACGGTAACAAGAGAGAATATTGGCAGAGATCACATACAAAAATCAATGTACTTGAGAAAACCCTCAAGCACTTCTCGCAGTTGTCTACAGTTGTCACATGTTCTGGTGTTAAACTAAACTTCGAAAAGTATCAACGTTTTAGTGAAAGTACTTTACCCTTCTTAATGTTGACTTGGAAGTTTAGGTACAGCCAGTAAACATCGTACAGATCAAGGGTGAAGTATTTCCACAAAAATGACAGCACCTATTTTGGCTAAGCATTGGTAATGAAATAGGTTGGTAGTATCAGGCTGTATGATCAGGTCCCAGTTGCTACGGCCTGATAGTGTGGGGGTCCCGAAATCGTCCGTGAAGACGTAAAGTTGTCAAGGTCAAGGTAGCAAACTCGGATAAATTTTCACCATAATTTTCCGCATCCATAAATACTAGTTTATTATTATTATCTACTTGGAAAGTAAATTATAAGATGCTGTGTTTCTTTACTTTAGTCGGAACAATAATATCACAGTAATGCTGCATACAAATAAGATAAATGCTGCCCCTGATAGTTTCTGGTTGCTTCCTTACTCACTTCGCTTGCATGCAACTGATAAGAGAAGTATGGCGAAGCTTGCAGGCTGTGCCATTTCAATGCCATACGGAGTAGCTAGGAAATTTGCAAAATTGAAACTTGATTTGACCGTTTTGCTTTCTAGTCCTTTAGGCATTGTCATCTCAACAATACCGAAACTTAAAAGGTAGCTTAGTTAAAACAGAAAACGTAAACAAAATATGTACAAAACTGGAATCCCAATGAGTTTTTGTCATTAGTATGCAGTCGTGATCATTTAACTTCATGATAGGCAAACAAAAATTTGACTCTGCCGTTTTACTTGCTCGTTTGCAGGCTGATACCAAACAATCTTTAGTAGTTTTGCCAGACTTACAAACACGTCTTAAATGGCCAACATTACCGCAGGCTGAGCATTTATGCTCACGAAACCTGCAGACAGCTTTCACGTGATTAGTGTTCCCGCAATAATAGCATGCTATTTCTAGTTTCTTAAATTTGCTGGGACGTTCAGTTGCAATGTACGAGTTGATGATGCCTGAAACTGACTTAAATTCTTTTCAGCCAGTTCTTGGCCAAAAAAAAAAGACACAAGCTTTATCAAATGTAAGCTTTAATGGTTCCCTCACCAACAAGGCCTTTAAAACTTCGGCAACTCGGATCCTGAGACAAGCCTGTCGAGTAACATTGTTCTATTGTGTGCGCAGCGTATCTTGAGTCCTGCAGGTATTTTATGAGCGGCTATGTCTTCCTGGAGGGAGCGGCTATAATCGACGGCCGCCATTGTTTTTGTAACCATCTTGGATATCAACAAGGCACTATGCTACTGAAAACATAAAATCGATTATCTGTGTTCGTTCTGGGGCGAACTCAAGATAGACCGCGGACACTATAGCTTGGTTCTGTCGTTCGGCCCTCATTTACAATAAAGTGTAAGGCTTTTTAATTTTGTGATGCAGTCGGAAAGAGATTCACCAGCCCTTTGCTCACACCCTTGAAATTGGCTGTGCTCGCAGAAGTATTTCCGTTTCCGGTACAAATCAGCAGTTAAACGTGTGTTTAATTCATCTAATGTTTTGTTCTTCGGTGCATCAGGTGAGTGCAAATTACGTATCAACCCACACGTTTTCTCACAATTGCTGGTTAAAAATAAAGCCAGCGCTTTATCATCAGGGACTTCAAGCTAAAAAGTTAAGTTCTACCCCTTTAAAATAAACGGGCCAAGTTTCAATACTTTGGTCGAATTCTTTTAGACTTTTGTGTGTAAGAGTGGGATGCATGATGTAAGTGGTATCTGATTCAGTTCCCTCACTCTCTTCATTACTTATACAACTTGATAAACCCAGTACGAAAGGAGAGCAACATTCTCAAACTTAAAATTACATTTTTTAAACCTATTTTCGTTGCAGTAAGCCATAATTAAAAAGTTAGCTCAGAATTAATTAATTAGTAAATTAGATTAAACCAAACTAGTAAACCACATTTAACATTTACTTATAAATACAGATGCAAACCTATTTACGTTGCCGTTTGGAATTATATGTCAGACTGCCTGAGCGGGGATTCGAACCCACGACCTTTGAAACCAAAGGCAGAGGTCCTACCCCGCTCAGGCAGTCTGACATATAAGTCCAAAAGGCAACGTAAATAGGTTTGCATCTGTATTTATTTCACTTGTGAGCCTTTGGCTTTCCCGTCTTAACATTTACTCTGTAGTAGATTTTTAAATGAGCTATGAATTTAAAGTTTTTTATTTATTTTTAATTTATTAATGCACGGCACTTACTCACTCCCGTACAAGTAAACTTACCTGCTATTTCACACTTCAACAGGTAGATTAGGCATAGTCATCACGTGACCAGCTAGGTTAATCCTAATTACAGCACAAATGATAATTAATGAATACTTTTTTCAAATTTTCACTGAACCCAACCGACTGTTGACTACAGCAACGCGTGTCTTGTCTACGTTTTGTCGCTAAGTTTTATCAATAAAGCTTCCTAAAAAGACAAGTCATCCTACCCGATTATTTTTGCTACCTACTGGTCCTGTAAAACACTCGTGAGCGACAACGGCTCTCATCTGGTGCGTACCTAATTTGAAAATTTACTAAAAGAATGTGGAATACGTGACGTCAGAATACGTGTAGAAAACCTCGTTCGTTCCTTGAAACATAGTCCAAAAGCTAGTATATCGCAAAATTTATCGGTAGAATTAGCATTAATTATTTTTCTTACACAAGCTCAAAATATTCCACACTGTGCAACAAATAGGTTTCCGTAGAAATCTTACATAAAAGACAAGAAACAACACGCCTACTGCTAATGTTCCAATCCACTGCTGAAAAAACAAATTTGCGGTAATAACGACAATTAAAATCTACATGTCATACATACGAACTTACTTCTTCAGTTCGTGACCTGATATAATAGTAACAATAATAAAGACTTAAATTTCAAAATAAAAAGCAAAACAGTAAGGAAATGGCCCAGGTACCACTAACAACTGTATACTTTATTACCAGCTCGGCCTAGCGCGAAACAATACTGGTTGCTGCCTCGAATTTTCCCTAAAATCGACGAATATTAATATAGCGTACTTCTCGGTAATGGTGTTCTTTGGCAAAAATGAAATAATCAATTACGAGCTTTGAATACAGAAGATCTGGTGTTGGAATATGTTGTTACACCGGACTGCAATAATTGGCATAATAACCTGCATTTTTGGCGCAGGGGGAGACTGTACAGTGACCGGGAGCCGGCATTCATGCTGATGACTGAGAGTACTTCCTGAAATGCCGATTTTGACTTCGATTAAATCTCCATCTGTCAAAATAAAATCACTAGTAAAGTCTTCTAAACATGGTTTCGCCAATACTAGTGTCCGGTCACCAGTTTTAGATGGCTTTCATTCCACTGCCAACATCACCTCGAGTTTCTCCGCTACAGATTTCTGCTCCACAGTCACAAGAAATATTGCATTCGCATCGTGCCACCCCATGTTCTCATCTGCCGTTACAGTAAGAGTCGCAGAAGATGTTATTACAGAAAATTGGTTCGACATTACAGAATAAAATTCGGTTTATTATTAATATCTTGAAATGGAAAGATAATTGGAAGTGGTACTTTTTTGTTTGGCTTAGTTTTACTTGGGGTTGGGAAGGGAAAAACCATTAAATATTATATTTAACTTTGACATATATAGTTCCATATAAATAGCAAATAACATTGGGGATAATTACAAGTTGTATGTAGAATTAACACTTGTAAATATTTTGCACATTTTGAACTAACGACACGGCATTGTACATATGTTACGTATACACATAATAATAAAATAATTTTCCCTGATCTACATACACTCTAAGAGAGGTAAGTGTAGTATTTAAGCATTCCAGGTGCACCTTGCATTCTGCAGGAGCACCTTTCGATTAAATGTTGCGATAGCAACCTATTGTAATTGTGTGTCATTCCCATGGTGCATAGCACTCCCGTTGTATATAAAGCTCTGACCCAGGTCTAACCCAGGCAACTTCAGAATTATACTCACAGGAAGCTAGCAGAAACTAAAATATCGTAAGGCGCCTCTACTATCCTGGACCGCACTATGAGACTCCTGACTCCTCCCAAAGGAATTTTCTTACCGTGCTACTACAATTGTCACAGTTACTTGTCAAAATTGTAAGCTGAAATAACAAAATGAGGTGTCTACCCCACTCGTTTCCCCAAACAAAAGAGCAATTGCCATTGACTACGACCCCTTGACTATGGCCCCGGGTATTATAATGGTTTTTCGTTTATATTTTCAAAAGTACATTGGTAGGCACATGTCAAAGACTCAGGCAGTACGAGCTGACGATTATTTCGTGTAGGCCTAGTCTCGGTGGTCACTCGTTGCTCTACGGCACCAAAGTGAAATTTATATAAATCGCAAGAATTCCCATCCCGTAAATGAAAACGGACGAGCACATATTTTTTTGGGGCAGTTGAAATAGACATATGGATGCCTTGAAAAGTTCAATTGGCACATTGTTTCTTTAACAAACAATTTTAACTGCTTGGTCTTCACAGCGGGATGTCTTAGCTGACGATATGCAAGAAGTACAGGATTTTTTTTTCACACGCTATGGATCACTCAAGCCAAATCAATAGACTGGGAGTAGCGGGGGAGCAGTGAACGGGGAATTCTAAACGTAAGAGGTAAATTTGTTGGTTGTTCGAGATGGAAACCAAACAAGTTTTTACACAATTTTGCAAAAGTAGGAGGGGCAGGAAGGGGGGAAGCAGTATTTAATTCAACTGCCTGTCCAGGTTCAACTACGTGTAGCAAAGGGGAGGAAGGGAGAAAGAGGGACACACAGGAGGATAGGAAGGAAGGGCAAGAAGGGAGGAAATGGAGAGGGGAAGGAGACGGTACATGGATGATGGGAGGAAAGGCAAGTGGAGAGTGGAGGGAGAGGATGGGAGAAAAAGCGTAAAATTACAGAACGAAACATTGCTTGTTGCAGTTATTGTTCAGGCAACAATGACCGAACACTGGGAAATAACCAAGGGTGAAACAAAACCCAGGCTGAAGCCAGGTAAAACTGCTAGTAAAAAATAAACCACATGCTACATTTTAGTTTTTCTTACTTTTCTTATGCTCAATTTGATGGCAGCCTTGCTTCCAGAGCCAACCTCATGTTCATAGCGGGACATCGGGAACTCACCAGGTTCGTGTATGTATACCTATAGTCAAGCCATAAGGTGGAATTTGGATTTCAAAAGTGTTTTAGTGCTCAAGAATCTTAAAATAACTTGCCTCTTTTCACGGCAGCCATCACTGCGAGGTCTCAATGTTCTCAACAATCGAACAATTGGAAAAATGCCGGCTGACATGAAAGCTCCAAAACGAGATAGAAGATTCGAAGGTTTTATATCAGTCGGCCTTCTGAACATTTCTCACTCGTATGTACTGCAGTTCAAATGATAAGTGCATCAATTCATAATAAATATTAAGTGATGCTATGTTCCCACGATCATTTTTTAAACTGTAAAAACCATAGGTAGTATCCTATGTAATTTGTGCCTTTTATAGCTTTTAAAATATCAACAGATTCATGTTTTAATAGTGTATGCTTGTGTTAGAGTGTCTGCGCATGCATGAACTTGTGTACACGTGTTGATTGCCAACACGATAACAAGTCAATTAACAAGCTGAAGTTTATTTCACTCCTAGTAAAACTCAGCTTATCAAATCTGCATTCCTAATCTCGAAAAAATTAAGGACCCAGGCCTAGTCACAACTCCCCAAAACAAGTAAAACCCTACTTATTGATTGCTTATGGGCATTAACCACCAGTGAAAAGTCACACTACTGTAAGGTGACTGGACGGGATTGATCCGTTTTATCCATTGGCGTTTGGTTCCAAACACTAGGTAGTGGTTAAAAATCTGGATACAGCTGAATAGTACACAACTATTAACGGTATCCCCTTAGGAAAAAAGCGTTGAAGGCTCCATTTCCTTAAAACATTTTCTCACCACCCTGTGAATTAGCCTAATAACACAATAACCACCAGAAGCATACGAAGACTTTTAAAATGCACAGCAAATTTCCAAAAGGGAATGGTATGAATTACTACCACATTGTTTTTTTGGAGTTTTGAAGATAAACGCTTAAAACGTACTTAGAGGTTTAACAATGTAATTTCCTATCCAGTGCTTATAATCAACCATTAATTGGTAGTTGTTTTTTGTTCTACTGAATGAACTCCTGGAAGCCAGCATCAGAGTTGCTTAGAAAAATCACTTTCTTTAAACAGTGTTCGTAAATATAAAAATAAAAAATAAAAACAAGTGATGATAGAAATGAAGACAACACATGACCAAGACAATGTCTAGTTCCAAATATCCAATTTAAGGAACATACAGACAATGTTTTTGTAAATGGTCTACGGAATGGCAGCTGCCGATAGCACATCCAAAATGAGAAACTATTCCTCTGGGAAGACGAATCTAAACAGAAACTACCCATTAGACATGCACATTCTACAAAATATTGATGTAGTTAAAGATTTGGGCACCTGGTTCTGTAGTGACCTTAATTTTTTTCTTCACTGTATCAAAATCACTGCAGCTGAATTTAAACACCTGGCCATTGTAAAACGATGCTTTTCAGCAAGAACCTGAAGATTAAAGTTTGGGCATTTAAGGTCTTTGTGTGTATGCAAGCCCAGTTTGGTTGCCTTTCCTTTTGCAAGATATTAACCCGTTCAACTGAATCCGTTCAACATAGGTTTAAGAAGTCACTTCCTGGATTCCAAAATCTCCCTTATATTGACCGCCTTCAGATAACAGGCTTTGAATTACTTGAGCTTAGGTGATTCAAGACCGATATGATCCTTACCTACAGAATTGTGCACGTCCATCATCAATTGGCACTTACTTTTTCGACCCAACCAATACAAATATTACTCGAGGCCACTCATTGAAGCTAAATCGACAATTTGCACGAGCAAACAACCGAAGCAACTTTTTTTCTTTGGAGGTAATTCAGCCATGGAATTCATTACCAGAATCAGCGTACTATCAAATACTGTTCAGGGCTTAAATGGTTCTAAAATGCATTTTGGTCCCTAAATTTACTTTCCCTTTCCACTGGGTAACGTGTCTTCGCTCTGTTCCTTTTTTAATCGTCCTTTGTTTTTTGTTTCCTCGCTGTTTTTAAGGTTTTGATAGGCTTTTACATTAATGATATGATGTCACAAACAAATTAGTTTTAAATTATTTTAGTATTAAACAACTTTTAGTCTTTGTCGCATAAATGTAAGCGATGTTTTTTGGGCTAGCTGATAGTGACTATTCAGTCCTTGCTTCTCCTGTTGCTTAAACAACCAAGCTTATATTATCCAGGGCTATCTACAGAACTGGCCGGATCTTGAATGAAAAATAGCATTACGAGACTGGGTTGGCAATATGGCCGCCAAAAGTGCCGCTGATGCGATTGAGTTGCCACATTTTGTCAACCGAGGGCGACACCCTCCGTACAAACTGCCAACGAACGTGTTGCTTTTTTTTGCAAACGCAGTGAAATAGCTTAACTGTGACTGAGTGATATTTTTAAACACCATTTAAAAATACGCTCATAAATAATAAAAAATTTGCCACCAAAATCTACGTAAAAATTTAAATTATTATTTCGAAAACCGCCACTAGCTGCCAATAAATGTCGCGTCGTACCGTACAAAGTTGCTACCTCGAAGAACAGACCTCGACGAAATGAACCAGACGTGGCGGCCATTTTGTCTACCACACTAATATCGTTGTAGAGCGGGCCAGTTAGTTTAGTGGCCATGTATATGATTGAAGTCCTCTTTCCAGTAAAACTAGTACTATTAATTCCTCCGTTCCTATTCAATATACTTTGACCAAACTTGGCCAGATAGTAGATAGGTACAGAAGGTATATTTAATTCAACTTTTACGCATTTCCGTGCAAGAGTAAACGTATACACGGAGCCACACGTCAATTTGAAAACTGTTCACTTCTTGTTGTGGTTGTTCTTGTTCTTGTTCTTTTGTGAAGCGGTTTCAGAAAAAAACTACTGCACCTACCTAAAATCTGAAACGATCTAATCCAGAAATTTCCTTGGCCTTCAACCTTACGGAGACCACTTTATCTATTGGTCGAACCATTCTGGATTTACGGGCCCCAGAACGATCATTTTGATTGTTTTACATTGTTTTAAACATTGTATTTAGGGAACAATGCCACTCAGCAAACTCCATTTCGTGCACGTATCATGTCTTTGCTAAAAAGATGATTGTTGAAGGGCGAAATTGGCGGACTTTATGTGAGCACGATTCGTCGCTCTGGTTCAAGTGTGGAATTTATATTCAGTGAAGATGACGTTCAGTGAGTGTAGTAGGAGCGACGGATTATTGTGTAGATTGTTACCGTTAGTTGTAAGGGTTGGTAGTGTAAAATAGTAGTCATGGTTGTAATTCTAGTTACTTTACTTTTTTTACGGAGCGTATGATCCTGGACCAAGGCTTCGGAAATAAATGAATGAATGAAAGAAGGCGTGTTTCAATTAATTAAAGATATAGATTTAAACCAAACTAAGCTACTTTGTTAATTTAGAGGCCACTAAATTGGCAGCTAGAAACGATAGAATGGCGTATTTATTTCGCAGATGCACGCTTTCAGAGCTGAATTGAATTGTTTAAAAGTGGCCGGCAACAATCTACTGCATGCATAAAGCTTTGTAGCGCGACGCCATAGCTGTAAAAGAGGTACACGAATTACAAACAAAAAACGTAAAGTGTGCCGTAATAAACGGGGTTATACGATTGAAGTTTCACTTGTTAAAATGAACACGGATAAAAATTGATGATTTTTAATTGAAATATTATAACGTAGAATTGAGAAATTCCAATTCCAATGCTAATTCCAATTTAAATTTCAATTTAAACGTAAAGCACAACAGCACCTAAACACATAGAATTTTCTCAATTGTACATTTGATTATTTCAATTAAAAATCATCATTTTTTATCCGTGTTCATTTAACAAGTGAAAATTCAATCATATAACCCCGTTTTTTCGGCACACTTGACGTTTTTGTTTGTAATTATTATTATTATTATTATTACTGGCTCTCAACTTACTGTGTAAACACAAATTTACTTTTTTTTTTGTAACAACGTATTAGTCTCATATACTTTTTAATATTATTTTACTGTAATTATTTTACTTATTGGGTGCATATTTGTAACTATAAATTACTTTACTAGTTTCTTTTATGTAATTTACAGTAATTATTTTCTTTTTTCTTGCCTTTGATAATAATACAGTTTCACCACGTTATGGTGGTAGGACTACGGAAGGGCTGTGAACCTCTAATGCCGCATCCTAAAACGGACGTTTTAAATAGGGCAGACGATTTTCTGTCGCAAGCGAGCGGCGAAACCCCTGCACTGTGGACTGGTTAACGGTATCTTCACTCAGGGCATTCCAAATATGGACCACACGAACCGGGAAGAAATTCAAACGAGTATTATGAATACAGGCCTTTCTTGCAAGCTTCCATTTGTGTCCACGAGTACCAAACAGGTTAGGAGCCAAATCGAAGAAAGGAGTGCTCACATCGCAAAGACCATGTAGAATCGCCAACCGCTCTTTTGTATCGCCAACCTTTCCATTTATTTGATGTAACCTTACCATGTACACAAGTGCATTTTATGTTTAACGTGGTATTTTCCTTATCCATGATAATAATAGAAATATTATTATATATGCATAAAAATGGCTACAAAGTTTCTCAATTCGTTTTCTATTAAGCGGCGTTAATGTTCATCCTTTCAACAAGCTTCCACTGGTAAACTGTAGTTAGGTATAACAAGTGATGAAATGACATGTTAGAAATGGAATAAAGGCTGGATGGTTAGTGTTGATTTACTGAACATTTTTACGCATTAAGGGCAGGAAAGAATGCAGGAAAATATTACAACATTGGTAGAAAGAAAGTTTTTCCCAAGTGCCGACAAGTGTTGCTGATTGAAGAAGACGAGTGTTATTAGGAATACTGACAATTACTATAATGTCAACTTCCTACATTAATTTTTTAGAACTGATATAACTCTAGTTAGGTGCCTCGAGGATAAAGTGACACGGTGCATAAACGAGAATCCCGTCAGATCAATTTTCGAATCAAAAGATGCCAGGCGGCTGTAACTTATCTAAAAATTGGACCTATTTTGATGGCCAACCTAATCCTAAAATAATACATTAATTTTCACAATTCTGTTACTTGATCTATAGGGAATTTAGTTTGCTCTTGCATCATGCAAAGCTCAAAGGAGTTAAATTAAAAAAAAAAAAGCAGGGCGATTTTAACAACATTCTATCAGTCTTACCATATTTGCAAACTTTTTTACACAAGGATCTGACGCCCCAAATTCAAATATTATTTCCAACTTTTCTGTGTCGATTCTTTTAGTATTTTTTGAATCTGAAATATAAAAAAAAACTATGTCTCCTCCACAAATTACCTAAATTATAAACACTCGAGTCAATAAATAAAATAAAATGTTTGTACGAAATAGGGAAAATATTAAAAAAATCATACAGTAGAATATTGCAATACAGTGGGGGAAATATATGTAACTAGTCTTCGTGAGCCACTCAACTTAGGTACAAACCAATGCTACTGGAAGATGGTTCGAATTTGAGACAAAAGGGTTTACTGTTACTCGAGAAAAGGGTTTTCGTAGTTTTTTTTATCACGTTTCCTTTTATATACACAAAATGTCAACTGTATATTCTAATCATTACAAGGGCCAGTAAAATATGCATACCTCTGTGAAATGTTGCACATTTTCCATATGGCAGGAGTGTGTCTGAATGACTTAAGCTTACTGATTCACAAACCTGAAAAATGCAAAAAAAAAATTCCTTCAGATTTCAAAAGCAAACATATGGAGCACTAGTGGAACTGAGCAGTTGGTGCGAGTGCGCGTGTTGCTACCTACCGGTTAGGGCCTACATACTCTTATTTTCCCAAGTTTTCATTTCGTGTTTCGGTAGTTTTGATTTTCCGTGTATGCAGCTGCCATCTTTGCCTCAAGAACCAAAAGCGACAAGTGAGGTTCTTTGCATTTTGATTGGCTGGCAGATACCTTGACGTATCTGTCAAATACCTTGACGTATCTGTCAGATACCTTGATGTATCTGTCAGATACCTTGACGTATCTGTCAGATATCTTGACGTATCTGTCAGATACTTTGACGTATCTGTCAGATACCTTGACGTATCTGTCAGATACCTTGACGTATCTGTCAGATACCTTGACGTATCTGTCAGATACCTTGACGTATCTGTCAGATACCTTGACGTATCTGTCAGATACCTTGACGTAGCTGTCAGGTGGACGGAAGAACCCAGTGGTCCTACGCTTGGATAATTGTACGGCTTATTGCTTCTGTCATGCAGTTGTTGTTTGGTGTTTCAAGAATGGAACAAACTTGGTTTCACTGCATAATATTTAAGTGTTTTGCCTGATTTCTTAAATTACCTAATTCCCCATTCCCCCGTCCCACCTCCACTGCTAACGACCCTCATTATGCTAATGGTCCCCTCCTTCTAATGATCACTTCAACGTTCATCTTCGCGGAACGGATATATCAGACCATCGTGTGACACAACTCCCCACCCCCATTGATCCTCACTTAATAATGATCACTTTCAATAAGGCTCAAGGCTCGAGACGTATGGGGCCTGCTCCTTGCTGACCTCTTTTAATTTGCCGTTCAGTCAGTATATGTTATTGCTCGCTTTCCGAGTGCCAGGAGCTAACAATGTCGAGGGCACGCAGCGCCCGAGGTATTGTTAGCTCTTGGCACGAGGAAAGCGAACAATAATCTACTTATTGCCCGCTTTTCGGCTCTCTGCCCGTTTCACTGCGCTCGCGCTTGAAGTATTGTTGTTTGCGTTCCGTCTTTCTTTGTGTTGTTTAGATCGCTGACGGATTATTCAGCGATGGTACAAAATTGCCTGCAAAAGACTAACGTCCTTTAAAATAAAATACAGTAAAACACCAGCTAAATATTCGGTTTGTCTCTGTCAGCGGAAGAAGTAGAAACTGCTTTACAAAATTATTAGCCCCATTAACACCGTCGGCAAAACAGACTTTGTACGTTGACAGTTCCTGCAATGGAATACATTTAATTTTACGTAATAGTAGTGTTTATAGAAATGATAATTGTTTCCTTAGTATAAAATATAGCCTACATGTGCGACGTCAATGGGGAAAAAAACTTGGCAGCTCCGGCACTCGAATTCGGCTCTGGCATCGTTTCATTGTTGGAAAGGGGCTGAGAGCCGAAAAGCGGGCAATAAGTCGGTAGACGGCATCGTATGCTCGTGATTTCTGACACGCTGACAGCCTTGCCCTGTCTTGCTCCGACTGTGGTTGCGCTGCAGTCCCCTGACCTCGTGTAATTATATAATTACACGAGGTCAGGGGAC